>JAKOOJ010000022.1:11489717-11733807 GCA_022577455.1 Arizona elegans | reverse complement strand
AAGTTATGAACTTCAGAGGAAAGGAAGTGGAGATAATAATGAGAAGAGCTACTGAAAGAACAAGCTCTTTTTTTTTAAACAGAATAACAGAGTTGGAAGGGACCTTATAGGTCATCTAGTCCAAACCCACGCCCAAGTAGGAGACCCTACACCATTTCTGACAGATGGCAGTCCAATCTATTCTTGAAAGCCTCCAGGGATGAAGCTCCCACAACTTCTGAAGGCAACTTCTGTTCCATGGGTTGATTGTTCTCACTGTCAGAAAGTTCCTCCTTATTTCTAAGTTGAATCTCTCCTTGGTCAGTTTCCATCCATTATTCCTTTAAAAAGTTTAAATCCCAGAGTATTTTCAGTGCTGAATTAGAAACGTCCAACCCTTTTCCAGTTTTACAGAACAGAATAACAGAATGGGAAGGGGGCCTTGGAGGTCTTCTAGTCAACCCCCACTGCTCAAGCAGAAGATATACCATTTCAGACAAGAAGTTGTCTAATCTTTTCTTAAAAACCTCCAGCGAGGGAGTTTTTTCCTGTCCAGTTCCGGTGGACTTCACGGCCACATTTCTGTAGTAGCTCTTCTCGGCCAAGAACGCAGAGGTGGTTTGCTTTGCCTTCTTCCACCATGATTTCAAGCGTAGCCTACAACCCCACGTTTGCCTTCTGGAAACCAAGCTTGTAGAGCTTACAAGGCTGGACCAGCTCACGTCTGGTGCTCCAGGAACGTTTAAAGCAAGGGGAACCAATCTGAGTCATTTTAAGAGCTGTGGACTTCAATGCACAGAATTCTCCAGGTTGGCTGGCTGGGGAATTCTGGGAGTTGAAATCCACAAATCTTGAACTCCACAAACTGCACGCAGGAGAGAAGGAATGCAGGGGGAAGTGTGAATACCACTTTATAAGGCCTTGGTAAAGCCACACCTAGAATACTGCATTCCATTTTGG
Source organism: Arizona elegans (assembly GCA_022577455.1). NCBI lineage: Eukaryota > Metazoa > Chordata > Lepidosauria > Squamata > Colubridae > Arizona > Arizona elegans. Next base: position 11,732,868 of record JAKOOJ010000022.1, on the reverse strand, counting down.
TCGCCACGATGTAAAAAAGATATGGAGACTCTAGAAAGAGTGCAGAGAAGAGCAACAAAGAGGATTAGGGGACTGGAGGCTAAAACATATGAACATCGGTTGCAGGAACTGGGCATGTCTAGTTTGATGGAAAGAAGGACTAGGGGAGACATGATGGCAGTGTTCCCATATCTCAGGGGCTTGCCCCAAAGAACAAGGAATCAAGCTATTCTCCAAAGCACCTGAGGGCAGGACAAGAAGCAATGGGTGGAAACTCATCAAGGAGAGAAGCAACCTAGAACTAAGGAGGAATCTCCTGACAGTGAGAACAATGAATCAGTGGAACAACTTGCCTCCAGAAGTTGTGAATGCTCCAACACTGCAAGTTTTAAGAAGATGTTGGATAACCATTTGTCTGAAGTGGTGTAGGGTTTCCTGCCTAAGCAGGGGGTTGGACTAGAAGACTTTGAAGATCCCTTCCAACTCTTCTCTCCTCTCCTCTCCTCTCCTCTCCTCTCCTCTTCTACAAGTTGCAAGTTGGACACCCTGGTTTAGAGATTCTAAGAATTGCATCCCAATATCTGGGTGAGATATCACACGGTGGCTCAGTGGCTAAGACGCTGAGCTTGTCGATCGAAAGGTCGGCCATTCAGTGGTTTGAATCCCTAGTGCCGTGTAACAGGGTGACCTCCCATTACTTGTCCCAGCTTCTGCGAACCTAGCAGTTCGAAAGCACGTAAAAAATGCAAGTAGAAAAATAGGGACCACCTTTGATGGGAAGGTAACAGCATTCTGTGCGCTTTTGGCATTGAGTCATGCCGGCCACATGACCACGGAGACGTCTCCGGACAGTGCTGGCTCTTTGGCTTTGAAATGGGGATGAGCACTGCCCCCTAGAGTCGGGAACGACCAGCACATATGTGCAAGGGGAATGTTTACCTTTTTATCTGAAGGTTGCACATTACCTTGGAGAGATCCTTCTCCTACATCCTTCTCAAGACAGATTTTTTCTATCTCCTGTGTGGGTAATGTGTGTGTCTGTGCACATGATTTTTTTTTTTATTTTTTTTTTTGCTGGCTTCTAGCCCCGAGGCTCTTCTCCATCAACCCTCAGCCCAAGATGGGCAACCAAGCCCCCTCCAAACTTGAAAACTATTTCCAAACAAGCCTCTCACGGATAATCCTGGCTGGAGATCAGGGAAGCCAAGGGAATAAACTGGTTGATCTTTTTGTTATTTTTATTTTCCATGTGCCTGGGTAAATTTAGTTCCCATAAAAGTGAGGAATTGTCAGCACCGACTTTAGAAGCGGGCCACGATGGAGGCAGCTGTTGAGCAGCGCATTCAGCACAAAGCCCCTCAATCCTGCCCCAAAGCTCTCCACCCACCTCCTCCTCTCCTTTCCTCGCCACATTTGGTCTAGACTTCTGTTTTTCTGCCCATGTCGACAGATCGGGCGGGGAGAAGATTTCGGAGGCCCTGAACTTTTCATCTTCCTCTTTGTACTTAAATCTCCGAAGGCCGGTTTCTTGCCCAGATTCTCGTCACATGTGAACATCGCTTCTGCAAGCCGCATTCGAATCCCTGCTCCTTTCTCTGTCCCCCCCTTTGCCTCTGATCAGGGTTGGGTTGCTGGGGGTTCGCAAGGGTTCGGGAGAACCTCTAGCTAAGATACTGTGCAGTTCAGAGAACCCCCAAAACCCACTCCTGGCTGGCCCCTCCCACCCTGCCCCTTCCAGGAATCCCCACGCGGCCCGTTTTGGATGCAAGTAAGTGCAGGGTGCACGCGGACGCTCGGGGAGAGTGAAAAAGAGGCCTACCGGAAGTTCAGGAAGGCCAGAAACAGGCCTGTTTCTAGCCTCCAGAGGGCCTCCGGAGCCTGGGGAGGCCGTTTTCGCCCTCCTGGAGGCTCAAGAAAAGCCTCCAGAGCCTGGGGAGGGCAAAAATGCCCCCCTCTGCCATGGTGCAGGAGGCCAACTAGCCACACCCACCATGGCCACATCCACCCAGCAACTGGGCAGAGAACCCCTTGTTAAAATTTTTGAAGCACACCCCTGCCTCTGATAATGACGTCATCTGAGGTTTTTTTATTTAGCTTTCAGGGCCCACTAAAAATGGCGATTTGTTTTTTTCCCATTTCTCTGCAGCCTTGAGTTCTAATTGCAGAATAGAGGAGTTAAGTTATGGCTATATTCCAAATGCATACCAGATAATCCATTTTGTGGTGCTTTAAGGACAAGAAAAAAGTAAAGGTTTCGCCGTCCAGTTGTGTCCGACTCTAGGGGATCGGTGCTCATCTCTGTTTCTTGGCCGAGTGAGCCTCCTGTTGTCTGGAGACAATTTCCATGGTCATCCGGCCAAGCTTGGCTATATGCCAGTCTGACTTTCTTGGCTTTTGGAGATCAGCCGTGGTTCGCCAGGTACTGCCACCTGGATATATGAAGACTACCTCTCCCTAAAGCCCTAAATCCACCTGACCAAAAGGGAATTCAGAAAGTGGTACCTATTTATCTAGTCACACCTGCGTGCTTTCTCACTGCTAGGTGAGCAGAAGCTGAGACAAGGAACGGGCGCTCGCCCCATCACGCGGCACTCGGGTCTTGAACCTGGGCTTCAAGCTTTCCAGCTGACAGCATTTTTAACCTCTGAGCAATCACACCCCCTAAGGAGGAGATAGAGAGCCAATTTGGTGCAGTGATTGAGGCACCAGGCTAGAAACCAGGAGACTGTGAGTTCTAGTCCTGCCTTGGACCAGATGTGTGATCTTGGACCAATCCTTCTCTCCCGAAGAAGAAACAGGCAATGGCCAACTACTTCTGAAATTTTGCAAAGAAAACTGCAGGAATAATGAGGGTGATGATGATGATGATGATGATGATGATGATGACAACGACGACGACAAATGCATACAAAGCCAGAATTGAGAAGAGAAGCAACAGACAATAAGTGCCGCCTATGCAAAGAAGCTGAAGAAACAATGGACTACCTGGTAAGCTGCTGCAAGAAGATCACCCAGACTGACTACAAGCAGCGGCATGACAAAGTAGGCACAATGGTGCATTGGAAGATCTGCAAGAAATATCATTTGCCTGTAAGCAAGAACTGGTGGAGCCATAAAAGAGAGAAAGTCATAGAAAATTGCTCTGGGACTTTAGAATTCAGACAGACAGGCACCTGCCACATAACACCCTGGACTTAATAGTTCTTGATAAGAAAGACAAAAAAAAAAGTCTGGATAGTGGATGTGGCAGTGCCTGGAGACAGAAGAAGAGAAGAGAAAGAACTGGAGAAGATAACTAAATACAAAGACCTACAAATAGAAATAGAATGACAGTGGCAAAGGGAAGCAAAGGTGGTACCAATAGTAAGAGGCACCTTGGGTGCAATCCCAAAACACCACTTGAATACCATTGGCATTGACAAATTTGCCATCAGTCAATTGCAGAAGGCGCCTTTACTTGAAACAGCTTCCATCCCGTGACGATATTTGTAACACCATCAAACATCCAGATCTGCCTATCCAGGGGTGGGCTTCAGATCCTTTAGCAACTGGTTCGCTGCCCCGTTGCTCGGTGGGTGTGGCCATGGTGGGCGTGGCTTAGTTGGCCGCCTGCACCACGGTTGGGGAGGGGGTATTTTTCACCCTCCCCAGGCTCCGGAGGCTTTTCTCGAGTCTCCGGGAAGGCGAAAACTACTTCCCCCAGGGTCCAGAGGGCGTCTGGAGGCCAGAAACAGGCCCATTTCTGGACTTCTGGAACTTCCGGGAGGCCCGTTTTTTGCCCTCCCAGTCCAGGGGTGAAATCCAACAGGTTCTCACAGGTTCTGGAGAACTGGTAGCGGAAATTTTGAGTAGTTCGAAGAACCGGTAGCGGAAATTTTGAGTAGTTCAGAGAACTAGCAAATACCACCTCTGGCTGGTCCCAGAGTGGGATGGGAATGGAGATTTTGCAATATCCTTCCTCCAGGAGTGGGGAGGGAATGGGGATTTGGCAGTATCCTTCCCCTGGAGTGGGGTGGAAATGGAGATTTTGCAGTATCCTTCCCCTGCCACGCCCACCAAGCCATGCCCACCAAGCCACACCACGATGTTGAAGATGTTGAAAAACAGTTGTTTTTGAGTAGAGTAGGTTCGGTTGATTAGGTACGCCTAATTCTGGTGAACCCAACAACTGGAGTTGTTCGGTTATGGCTTCTGATGTAATGTTATGTATGAATTCAGCTAATTGTGGCTTAAATAAACCTTGGCTTAATGGGATACATTCACACAGGCAGGCTTGATGTTTTTTTTAAAAAAAGTCAGCCCCCTCCCCCAGTCCCTCATTTTTAATAGTTTATTTGAACTTTGAACTTATTGAGGCTTATCTGAGCTATAGTAAGGATTGTCATAATTCCAGAAATGGATGGGATGAAGAGAATTGAGAAAGAACATTTTCCATCGTTAACACTGTAAGATTGCCTATTTTAAACACATAAAGTAAAGGTAAAGGTTCCCCTCGCACATATGTGCTAGTTGTTCCTGACTCTAGGGGACGATGCTCAACTCTGTTTCTAAGACGAAGAGCCAGCGCTGTCCGAAGACGTCTTCGTGGTCATGTGGCCAGAATGACTAAAAGCCAAAGGTGCACGGAACGCTGTTCCCTTCCCACCAAAGGTGGTCCCTATTTTTCTACTTGCATTTTTTACCTGCTTTCGAACTGCTAGGTTGGCAGAAGCTGGGACAAGTCACAGGAGCTCACCCCGTTACTTGGCACTAGGGATTCGTAACGCCCCCTAGAGTCAGGAACGACTAGCACGTATGTGCAAGGGGAACCTTTACCTTTACCTGGGAATAATGTCAGATATAAAGCTACCTCCTTCCTCCAATAATGTCCAATGGATGACATGTTTTGATTTCCTCTCTTACCTCTCTCAGAGTTGGTTTGCAGTTTCTACAGAGGCTTCCCTCTTGATTGATGGGGCAAAGAAAGGGGGGGGGGGAAATCAAGTGTTAGGTTTGGTTTTTTCCCCCTCTTCCTTTAAAAGGGTGAAATGCAAGTGAGACATTCGGGCCAGCTGTGCCCCCTTTCTCCCGCCCTTCCAGTTAAATAAACTGTGAAGTAGAAATAAGACCCACTCGCGAAGCTGTCATCATTTATGAAAGAGTGAGAAAGCCGAGAAAATAATTGCCTATTTAGCTTTCCAATATTGCAGAGTTTAATGTAGCAACGCTGTATAGAGCATAATAAGCTTAATTCAACTAGACTCGAAAGCATAAGGTTGAACCTCCTTGCAACCCCAAATAAAATGGATTTCAGAGCTGTCCGCTCTAGGAGGAATGTGTGCAGCAAGCTTTTAAAAGTGTGTATATTGGCACCGGGCAACCATCTAATTTTCAAAGCAAGAAATTCTAGGACGTGAAAACCAATAGCTCTTTTCATATTAAAGTTGCGCTAAAGATAAAACGTTTTCCTGTCCAGTCATGCCGGACTCTAGAGTGCAGTGTCCCTCTCTGTTTCTTGACCGAGGTAACCAGCGTTGTCCGAAGATGCTTCTGTGGTCATGTGGCCAGCATGCCTAAACCCCCGAGGCCCACAGAATGCTGTTACTTATCTATCGTATTTTTCGGACTATAAGACGCACCTAAATTTAGAAGAGGAAAACAACAACAACAAAACGTTTTTGGCCTCCATGCATCCCATTTTCGGGCCTTTTTTCGGGCCTTTTTTCTGCCCATTTTCTTTCTTTTTAAAAAAAAAATAAAGTTTTTTATTTTTTTAAACACACAAACAAACATACAATGCATCTTTTCTGAACAGAATATTGGCCCGGTTTTAGATTTATACGGATTTTTTTCTGCCCATTTTCGAGGCTTTTTTGGCCCATTTTGTGGCTTTTTTCAGCCGGTTTTTGAGGCTTTTTGGCCCATTTTTTGAGGCTTTTTTGGCCCATTTTTGAGGCTTTTTGGCCCATTTCTGAGGCTTTTTTCAGCCCATTTTTAAGGCTTTTTTCTGCCTGTTTTTGAGGATTTTTTTCTGCCCGCTTTTGAGTATTTTTTCGGCCCGTTTTTGAGGCTTTTTTGGCCCATTTTAAAGGCTTTTTCCGGCCCATTTTGAAAAAGGTTGGCAGGAGCTGGGGAAAGAATGGGAGTTTACCCCGTTATGCAGTGCTTGGATTAAAACTACCAACCTTCCGAACAACGAAGCTGCAGAGATGGAACCTTCTGGAACATTCACCCTTGTCAACAGATGATTCCAGAGATAGTGATTATTGCTGCATTGCCTCCATGCTGCCATTTTTCTTTCTTTCTACAACCCTTTAATCCCTTTATTCAGGGTAGAGTCAGGGTGAGTGAATGGAGCTGAGCGTTTACTGGCCGGATGCCCTTCCTGATGCCTATGCAGAGTTCACAGCAAATATTTTCTCTTTGCGCCCTGATAGAGAAATATCTGGAGGGGTCGCGCGCGCATGCGCGGGGGCATTGAATTATGGGTGTGGGCACACTCGCGCGCAACGCTCCCGTGCTCCCCCCACTTTTGGCACGCGACGGGAAAAAGGTTAGCCATCACTGTCCTTGAAGGTAACAGTGAGAAATGTTGCTAAGATCATTGCATGGGTCCAAGTTAGGAATCAAGTTTGACTCTAAGGATTTATTCTTATTTTCAACTCAACTGTGGGGTAGGATCAGGGTATTTGGTACTATCCTATGCACAAATCTAGCATTAAATTTTTCTTTTTCTTTCTTTCTTTTCTTTTCTTTTTTCTTTCTTTTTTTTTTCTTTTGGTCATGTTATTTGGCAGCTTTAATTCCAAGTTGCCAAGGGTTGGTTTAAAAGGCAGATGATCAAATGGAAAACTGGCGTTGCTGCTGCTGCTTTGGGATCTGTTAAAAAGATGTTCCAAGGTGGTAGATCTAAAGCAACTACGAGGCTGGTTAGAACAAAGCTTCATGTTGATCTGAGAGTCTGATATTTTTCAGAACGCAGCTTCATTTCAGAGAGGTTCTCGCCGATAGCGATAGCTGGTTCCAATTTATTCACTTCTTGAAGGAGACAATAATCAGGGAAGGAGATAAATAACGTTCAGATGGAACAATTAAATTTAATTGTCTGAAGACGAATTGTCTCCTTCCCTGACTATTGTCTCTGCTGCACGCCTATAAATTGGATCCAGCTATCAAGAATCTGAAGCGCTTTCGCTTTGAGGTTTGCACAGCTCCCCAGATCAAAATCTCAACATGAGGGATCAGGGTGGATCTTAATACAATTCCAGGTTCCTTTTTCAATCTCCCATCTTTGTGGATTTGGCACTGCAGAATCCTCACTCCTTGAGTTTGGACTACGGTGTTTCCCAGAAAATAAGACCCTGTCTTATATTTTTTTTTGAACCCTGAAATAAACGCTTGGCCTTATTGCCATGCGCTCAAAAGCCTGATTGGGTTTATTATCAGGGGATGTCTCATTTTGGGGGAAACAGGGTAGTTGGTTCAGGGCAGTGGTGGAATTCAAATTTTTTTACTATTGGTTCTGTGGGCATGACATGGTGGGCATGGCAGGGGAAGGATACTGCAAAAACCCCATTCCCTCCCCACTCCAAGGGAAGGATATTGCAAAATCTCCATTCCCACCCCACTCTGGGGCCAGCCAGAGGTGGCATTTGCCGGTTCTCTGAACTACTCAACATTTCCGCTACCAGTTCTCCAGAAGAAAAACGATGGAAGGTGCTCAAAGTTAAAAGAAAGGGGGGGAAATGCATGCTTCTATAGCTTAGAAACTCTTCCTAATATTCAACCAGGTTACTACTTTCTATTCTGGACTAGATTAACCTCTCAGTTAAGAGTAATCAATGTATCAATCCATTTATGATGCGCGACAGCTCTCACTTGTGCATTTCTTGCACAAGAAGACTTCTCTGCGGTTATGTGGCCAGGATGACTCAATGCCAAAGGTACACGGAACGCTGTTCCTTTCCCACCAAAGGTGGTCCCTACTTTTCTACTTGCATTTTTTATTACCTGCTTTCGAACTGCTAGGTTGGCAGAAGCTGGGACAAGTCACGGGAGCTCACCCTGTTACGCGGCACTAGGGATTCGAACCGCTGAACTGCCGACCTTTCGATCAACAAACTCAGTGTTTTACCACCTTTTATTCTGGACTAGATTAAACTCTCAGTTAAGAGTAATCAATGTATCAATCCATTTATGATGCACGACAGTTCTCACTTGTGCATTTCTTGTAGGCTGAATAAAATTCCGCATTGGCGACAGGAAGGGCATCCGGCCAATAAACTCTCCGCTCCATTCAATTGCCCAGACTCCACCCCACAAGGAATTATGGGGTCATTAAAAGAGTACGATGATGATGACTATAAATCCTGTGAAGGAATTCTTTCAGAAGAACTGACCATGGGCTAGAGACTGTCCTGCTTGCTGTCCTTTACTTTGCTGCTTCTAAATCTTTGAAGAAAGTTCAGACTTGCAACCAAAATAATATAATATTCAAATAGGAATCATCTGAAGTCAAAGAAGTGTGTGTGTTTTTTCCCCAGAGAAGAGTAAGGAGAGAATGGACAAATCTATTCCACATCGTGAATTTGTCTACGAAAGAGAAGGAACCCAAGGAAGGAGATCTGATGAACACACAACCAACACGTCTGCTTTGGATTTTGCATCCTAATTTTTTTTTTCTTTTAAGGGCGACTAACAAGTGCCTCCACACACTCCCACCAGGAAAAAGAAGATCTGCACAATAAATTGCTATCATGCTTTCTGCCCATTCTCTCAAACCTTCTAAAATTCCTGCTTACGATAGGGTAACCTTGCGGATTTCATAGTATACATTTTCAAGGGGGAGGGGAAAAAAAATGCATTACAGCAGACCTGATGGGGACAGCTTAGAGCTGCCGCATTCTGTTCTTAATAAAGGGGGTTGGAATACTCGGGGAAGGCCTGAGATAATTCTTTTAAAAATGCTTTGATCTTGCTCTCCTATTTTCTTTGCGTAATCTCACCCCCAGATCTGTACAAGACGGCATTGTAGCCTTGAGATTAGCTACAAATCTATAAAGGATAGAAAACCCATACCTTCCGCGACTTGGATGTTAAGTTTGCATTGGTTCTTTTCGTTTTAATTAATGCTTGGCGCCAGTGGAACACCAAGGATGTATAAGATTTCAAGACATTTTTAAACGTTGGCGAGGATCCATAATGAAGCCACAGTTCCTTTTCACCCTATAGCAGGGGTGTCAAACTCGATTTCATTGAGGGCCGCGTCAGGGTGGTGTTTTAGCCAGGGTGGGCATGGACAGCTCGGTGTTACTCATGGGGTGGGGGGTCTCTGCCCGCATGCTGGATAGGCGTGTTCATGGTGGGTGTGGCCTAGTCAGCCTCCTGCACCATGGCGGAGGGGGCGATTTTGGGCTCCTAGGCTCCGGAGACTTTCCTCGAGCCTCCGGGAAGGCGAAAACAGCCTCCCCAGGCTCTGGAGGCCCTCCGGCAGGGGTAAAATGCTTCTGGTTCGGACCGAACCGCCTGATCTGGTAGCGATGGTGGTGGGTGGTTTGGAGAACAGATAGCAAAAATCCCTGCCCTCTCCCCCATGCCCAGCTGAGCCACGCGATCATCAGAGGCTTTTAAAAAAAATAATTAATAGCATTTTTTCTACAACCTCTTCGGCCGAAAAAATGCTTTTAAATGTTAAAAAAAAAAAAAAAGAAACCTCTGATGATCGTGTGGATCAACTGGGATCGTCAGAGGCTTTTAAAAGCACTTTTTTTACAACCTCTTCGCACGAAGACGTTGTAGAAAAAATGGTTTTAAAAGAAAAAAAAGCCTGTGACGTTCACAGGCAACTCAGCTGGGATCGTCAGAGGCTTTTAAAAGCATTTTTTACAACCTCTTCGCACATTGTAGAAAACAAAAGATGTTGTAGAAAAAATGGTTTTAAAAGTTAAAAAAAAAAAATTGGCCATGCCCACTCAGTCACATTACCCCTACCAAGCCACGCCCACAGAACCGGTAGTAACAAATTTCACATTTCACCACTGCCCTCTGGAGGCCTTCCCGAACTTCTGGTAGGCCCGTTTTTCACCCTCCCTGAGCCTCTGCGTGCGCCCTGCACTTACCTACATCCAAACAGGCCGCGTGGAGACTCCTGGGAAGGTGGGCAGGGCCAGCCAGGAATGGGATTTGTCGGGGGGGGGAGTTTCTTCCGGTTCATTCCACAGCCCTGTGGAATGAACTGCCCCTGGAAGTGCGTAAGATCTCCGACCTCCGGGTATTTCGCTGTGCACTCAAGACCCTGTTGTTCCGCCAGGCCGGCCTATCAACATAATAATTTTAAATTGGGTGTTTTAAATTTCTGGGGTTTTAAATTGAGCCAAATTATTTAATAATTTAAATTATTTTAATTGATGTTTGTCTTGTGCTTTTAATAGGCTGTACACCGCCCTGAGTCCTTCAGGAGAAGGGCGGTATAGAAATAAAATTATTCTTATTCTTATTCTCCGAACTGCACAGAATCTTAGCTAGAGGTTCTCCCAAACCCCTGTGAACCCACAGCAGCCGACCTCTGGCCTGTGGTGGCCCAAGTGCTCTGCCAGCGAAAACGGGCTCCCAAATTCTGTTTTTGGCTGCGACGGCCTCCTGCAACTCTCTGCCGGCGAAAACAGAGCTCAGGAATGGCCGCACGTGTCTCTCCTGAGCTCTGTTGTCACTGGCAGAGGCACCATGGGCTGGTCCTTCAATGTTTCTAGGACAGCCCCGTGGGCCAGATCTAAGCACCCCATGGGTCGTATCTGGCCTGCGGGCCTTGAGTTGGACACCTCTGCCCTATAGGTAGTCTTTGTTTAGCCACCACAATCAGGACTGGCAACTTGGTATTAAGTGAAAAGGTTGTTAATGAAACTACCGCTATGCTTATGATCTGACTTCAGCTTTCCTTTGTTTTTGCAGACAAATGGATGTAAATGCGAGGATTGGTCGCAAAGTCATTTTTTAAAATCTGCCAACGGTTGCTAAACACGACAGTTGCTAAAAGAGGACTCAACGACTCTTTAAAAGGATGCAAATGACCAGCTGTCTGCAAGGAATACAAATCCTTCCATTTCCCACCATCCAGTCGGAGCTGAAGAAGCTTCTTGGATGAGAAGCGAAACGTCTTCAGAGAAAAACCAGAAAGTCCAGTTGCCTCTTGAAAAAACACACCTCTGGAATTGCCTGGAATTGCCAGTTGTCTTCATTGCAGGTCCTTTTTGTCTCTTTAAAATAGGTATTGCTACGTAATGGCTCTGGCATTCTCAATGGAAATGACATGAAAAAAAGAGACTTCTTCTACTATCAAGTCAGGGATTTGAGATGCTGTTTAATCTGTTCCCTAATCTCCTCTTTCTTCCATTATCCTTTTCCCCCTTTAACACTATTATGATGTAATCATACTGTATGGTTCCCAATGGTGAGGAGGAGTGGAGGGGAGAAGAATGAGGGCTCCCAGCCAGCAGGAGGAGCACAGCTGAGAGAAACAGTTCTGTAACAAAGCAGTGCAAATATACCTGTAAGATACCTGTCTGAAGATTGAGGTAGCTACACCAAATTGACCCATAATAAAATTAATAATGACTTCTTAAAGGGTCATATTGTATCTCAAGGCACTGAATTTCTCTACGGCTATGCCAAGCAAAGCATGTGACTTCATATCACATTCCGGAGCAAAACTTTTAATTATATATTCAATAATATTGGGGTGGGGTGACAGCATATGGTAGACAGCAGTCTTTTACTATTTGCATGGCTCTGTATAAACCAGGGGTCAGCAACCCGCGGCTCTGGAGCTGCATGTGGCTCTTTCATCCCTCTGCTGCGGCTCTCTGTCACCGGTCGGCTCCACGATTGATAGGACGTTCGGTTAGGACAGGTAGAGGAAAAAGGACACCGTGCTAGGAGGAGACTCTATGGTGGGGGAACTGGACTTCCAGTCAGCAGAGGGAAAAGGATGCCATGCTAGGAGGAGACTCTATGGTGGGGGAACTGGATTTCCAGTCAGCAGAGGAAAAAGGATGCCATGCTAGGAGGAGACTCTATGGTGGGGGAACTGGACTTCCGGTCGGCTCCAGAACTGAACAGGGGGCTTCCGGTTAGGACCTTTGTGGCTCTTTGAGTGTTTAAGATTGCCGACCGCTGGTATTGACGATGCCACCGAAACTGCTTGCACACAACACTTAAATCCACACTGCAAGCTGCTGATTTTGTGCAGTTCGTGGATCATTGGATCAACCTTCTCTTTCCCTTGGGCAGCTTGCCTTGCTAGGCATGTATAAGGAGAAAGTCTTGCCATTTTTTTGTTTTTTGTTTTTGTTCTCTCCGCCCACTAGTGTGGCTTTTGATTGACAGCAACTCAGAAGTCTGGAAATCCTGTTTCCAGACAGGACACTCCCTGATTTGCTTTTTTGTCTTATGGGCCTTTTTGGTTTAACCTTTGTTGCAAGATCTGGTCTGCAATACCCTGGGTGGCCACTAGAGGACAACAATGCAATAAAGAAAAGCGAAGCACTTTGATGCCACCTACTGGATATCTAAGGGACGCAGTGGCTCAGCGGCTAAGACACTGAGTTTCTTGATCGAAAGATCAGCAGTTCAGCGGTTCAAATCCCTAGTGCCGAGTAACGGGGTGAGCTCCATTAGTTGTCCCGGCTTCTGCCAACCTAGCAGTTTGGCAGAATGGTTACATGAACTGGGCATGGCTAGTCTAGTGAGGAGAAGGACATGATAGCAGTCTTCCAATATTTGAGGGGCTGCCACAGAGAGGAGGGGGTCAAGCTGTTTTCCAAAGCACCTGAAGGCAAGACAAGGAATAATGGATGAAAATGGAACAAGGAGAGATTCAAGCTGGAAATAAAGGAGGAACTTTCTGACAGTGAGAAAAATCAACCAATGGAACAGAAGTTGCCTTCGGAATTTGTGGGAGCTTCATCGCTTTTCAAGAAAAGATTGGACTGTCATTTGTCAGAAATGGTAGAGGGTCTTCTGCTTGAGCGGGGGGTTGGACTAGATGACCTATAAAGTCCCTTCCAACTCTGTTAATCTGTTAAACAGATTCAGTGTGTGTCAGTTCGAAAGCAGGTAAAAAATGCAAGTAGGAAAATAGGGACCACCTTTGGTGGGAAGGGAACAGCGTTCCATGAGCGTTTGGCGTTGAGTCATTTGAGACACTTGACCACAGTGACGTCTTCGGACAGCGCTGGCTCTTTGGCTTTGAAACGGAGATAAGCACCGTCCCCTAGAGTCGGGAACAACTAGCACAGATGTGCAAAGGAAACCTTTACCTTTACTGGACATCTGAATATTTTCAGCCCAGAACCTGGTCGCTGTTTTTGCTGCAGAAACTAAACCACCGTACATGGCGGTAGGACATTTTGATTCAAAGCAACCCCTCACCCTTAGCTTTACACATCAACATCATCCACTTCACAGGGCTGCCACAAAGCACAATCTGAGCCGTGTGGATGAAAATCAGCATCATATATAAAAACACCAGGGGTGGGTTCTACTTTACTACCGGTTCGTAACAGGAAGCTTCTGCGCATGCACAGATCGCCGATGATGACATCCGGGGTGGTAGGCGGGGACTCCCGCTGGTTTTACTACCAGTTCTTGTAAACTGGTCTGAACCGGGGGCAACCCACCACTGAAAAACACCCCTTGATATGGCAGCTGCTGTGCTTGGATTGGTTCTACAAACTTTAAATCACTTTCTAGTTGCATTTTTTTAAAAAAATTTGATTTATATGCCGCCCTTCTCCGGAGACTCAGGGCGGCTTACAATGCGTTAAGCAATAGCCTTCATACTTTTGTATATTTATACAAAGTCAGCTTATTGCCCCCACAAACTGGGTCCTCAATTTACCTACCTTAGAAAGGATGGAAGGCTGAGTCAACCTTGAGCCTGGGGAGATTCAAACTAGCAGTAATTGCAGGCAGCTGAATGATAATAACAGGCTAATAGTCTGCTGCGCCACCAGGCTCTTTCCGCATTTCCTATAGAGTTTGTTCCAAGGAGGTTTCTTGACCTCTCCTTTTAATTCAGTGGATGGAGAAAAAAAATTCAAATCGAAAAAAAATGCCCAACGTGATGCAAGAAATAAAACACTCCTCTGCCAGATTTAACAATTTTACCTCTAGCAAATTCTCTGACTCGTGTTTTCTGTCTGAGATGCAGCGATGATGAATTCTATCACAGTGTTCTGGCTCTTGGGTGCATTAAAAGCCGGATTGGCATGACTCAGCAACACCGTTGAAAAGAACATTTAAATGCGGATGGCTTCGGGCACTTTTCAAGATGGCATCAAGTGCAGACACCGTGACTCCAATCCTGCAGGGAATTGCCGAGAGGGGATTTTCCTGCAAAACGTTTCGGGATTGGAGCCTTAGCGAACAAATAAAGAGAGCTTGAGAATAAAAGGCAACGTGATTGATGTTATTTCACACATGCACACACGGCTGTGGGGCCAAGTTCATTTTTTTTAATATAAACATTCACCGCACTTGGGGAAAAGATCTGCCTGTGCTGGGTTTCATTTTCCGGTCCTTCTCCCAGATTCCCTCCCTCTCCCCAGGGATGAAATGTTACCGGTTCGGACTGGTTCAGACAACCTGCCCAGTTGTCATTACTTCCTGGTTTTAACCAGGAAGTAACCTTTTTGTAACCCTTTGCGCATGTGCAGAAGGGTTCGTGCATGCGCCGAGGGTCTGCGCGTGTATGTGATGCACACACAAGCACGAGCAGAGCACGTGGGTGTGTGCGGACAACACATGCACTTCCAAACTGGTAGGGAAGGTAAGTAGATTTCACCCCTGCCCCTCCCCCATCCCGTTTTGAATTGCAATCCTTCACAGGCAATGTCGGCTGGTGACCCCCCGGGGAAGAGCCTTCTCTGTGGGGGCACCCGCCCTCTGGAATGAGCTACCCCCAGGGATACGGCTAATCCCGGACCTCCATACCTTCCGCCGGGCCCTGAAGACTTTTTTATTTCAGCAAGCCGGGCTGGGTTAAATTTTTAATTGGGTAAATTTTATGGGTAAGGAGTTTTAAATTGGAGAAGCCAAAGATAGTTTAATTTGTTTTAATGTATTTTAATATTTGTATTGTGTGTTTTTAATTCTGGCTGTTCACCGCCCCGAGTCCTTCGGGAGAGGGGGCGGTATAAAAGTTTAATAAATACTAAATACTAATACTAAATACAGGATAATCCCAACCCATAAGCCTTGATTGTTGTGGCCCATCAGCGGCCTGTGCAGCTAGTAGCTGATTCCAACAGTGAGGAGGCTGGTGTGGTGCTGCGTCAGCAGCCTGTGCAGCTATCACTCGAGTCAGACAATGAGGAGGCTGGAGAAGATGTGGTGCCAGAGGCGGGGATTCAGCCAGGGCCTTCAGAACCTCCAGAAGCTCCTATAAGTGAAGAGGAAGAAGAGGAGGAACCTCTTCTCGATGCACAGGTGCACAGAGCTGCCAAAAGGCAGGAGTGGCTTCTCAGGAGGAGGTCTCCTCGAGAGTAAGGCTTGGGGCTATTTGGCCACTCCCTTAGCCTATTTAAGGAAGGACGATGACTGAGGCAATTTGCAGGGAACAACTTCGTTCACTCTCCTTCGCGTCTGGATCTTAGTTCTCTTACCAGTTTCCTGCAAATTGCTTCTGGGCTTTCTGCCAACCATAGTAAGATTACGATTATTCATTCTTTGGATTCTTGCAAGCTGTTAAGAAAGTTAATTAACAGCCTTTGTTTGAAAAAGACTGATTTAATTTAGTAAACTAAGGTTTGTACAGACTTTGTGTGTGCTGCGTTCTTTGGGGTCCGTAGCTGGGGCAGAACATTGATCAGGTTCCTATGTAGTTGAATTAGAGATGGATTATCCTCTATTATGTGCATTTGTGGACACGTCTCTTTCTCCTGCCCCCAAGACTGTGTGTTCCCAGAACTCAGGTTCAAAAAATATGACCTCCAGATCAAAAGTCTGGAGATGTTTTCCCCCAAAGGGCATTAGTGAAGAAACATGGGACTGTACTCAGCGGCGTAGCTGTGTTTACTATGGACCACGGTTCTGTTAATAGTAGCAGCGAACAAAGAGACCTCGCGGCCAACGAAACATGCTATCGGATGTACAAGAGCAATTCTTCACAATTCACAGAAACAAAACAGCAACTGAGAAGGGAAGGAGGAGAAAGTTAACAGCTCAAAGGGTCACAACGGATGTTTTTTTTCCTCTTAGCACGCCTTTGACAGCACAAACCGCCTTCTGCACATCTCTGCGATGTCTTTGTGGCCGTGGAAACAGAATAAAAGGGGGAGCATTTCGGTTACCACCGAGTTTGATTCTTTTAATTTAATTCTAGATGGTGTAACTGGGATAGAGAACCACCTCCTGGTAGGAAGATGTTTTCAACTTTCAACCATACTTGAGTGAGGACCGTTTTCAGACCAGACTGGGCAGAAGATAGAACCGCGTTCACGTCCCCACCACCACGTTCAGTAGCACAGATGATAAGTACTGTAGAAGGGGAGCCCAATCACAAGCATGGACCTTCTCCTAGGACTCCTAGGAATACCTGTGCTCCGCTACTAAACTATGTGATCGGGCTTGATAAATTGACACTTATAGCTTGAAAATTAATGAGTAATTATGTTCGGCCTCTCCTCTCCCCTTCTCTCCTTAGGCTTGCCCCACAGAGGCCTCTCCTATCTTATCCCCTTCTCTCCCTCAGGCTTGCCCCACAGAGGCCTCTCCTAACTTATCCCTTTCTCTCCCTCAGGTTTGTCCCATTGATCCTCTCCAAACTCCCAGTCCACAGGCTGGATGAGTCAAGTGCTGGCCATCCCCAAGTGGCAGTTGGAACAGAGTTATTTTCAGGTGGGGATGGGGAGTAGCACGTCTAACTCCTTAGCATCAGAGCATGTTAATAATCATATAAGAAATACTAATGCTCTGATGGTCATTTCGAAAAATCCTTTCTAAGCGAGCACCTAGAAGCCAAGAGGAACATATGTGCCAAATTTCAAGTTTGTAGGCTTTACGGTTCTGGAGATTTCATGATGCTACATGAGTGTTTTTCGCTTTTATATATATAGATTGGAAAAGTGGCAGATGAGAAAGTAATGCGTGAATGAGGTTCATAGTGGTTTCAAACATCCTGGAACGGATAGAGCAATATCTCTGATCGTTTAATTACATATTTTTTTCCTCCTCTTGCCCAGGGAACAAAGAATTCAATTTAGATACCTGGATCTCTGTAAAAGGTACAGTGACTCTGACAAGAAGAACCTGACACAGACTATTCATCGCTGAGGGCCACTGAGAATATCTTCTGAAGAAGAGGTACGTTGAGAAGAATCCGAGCTAAGAGGGCCAGAATTCTGAGCTAAGAGCTCAGAAAGAGATTGTGGGATGATGGGAAGACTTGAATTCAGATAAAATCTCTCTCTCTTGAAATAGGGCATTATATATTTTTTTCTGTTGGTCAACCTTGTGGCCACCCCAAAGCATCCTTGTTTGTTATTTTCACAGGAAAGCTCTTCTTGAGTCAGCAGTCTTCCCAAATATTATAGTCCAATGGATATTACAGTTGACCTTGGACAACAGGCTGAGATAGTATTGCTGTTAATGAAATTGCTCATCAAGAAGAGGAAGATTGAGAACTCAACGGTTCTTATACGTTCTGCTCTCTGTCTAAGCTGCTGTCTGAAACCGGTTGGGCTGCAGATCAAAGCCTCAAGCCCGTCCATGGAAGATGTTCTACTTGGTTGGGCTTTAGATCAAAGTTTCAACCATGGCCACAGAAGATGTCCTACTTGGTTGGGCTGCAGATCAGAGCCTCAAGCCCAGCCACGGAAGATGTTCTACCTGGCAACCTCCAGAGCCTGGTTCCTGCTATAAGTCCTCAGTTCTGTAAACGAAGACCTGGCATGTTGGGAAAGGCACTAGTATTGGTCTACAAGATGACAACACAAATCAACTACAGAAACCAAGAAAGAAAAGATAACGGGAGGAAATTCATGGAGGAGGTTTGTGGATCAAATGAAACAAGACCATGTCAGGATTAAGGGACAATTAAGATAATCCAGAAGCCTGCATAGATGGTTCTTGAATTCGGGAAGAGATGCTTGACAATTCCTCAAGTTTGTTATCTACTGAAATACTCCAGCAACATATCTCTTCGGACAATTACATTATCCTGCCTGCTCATCCTAATTTTGCCTCTCAATCAATTCTCATCGCTTAGTATACAGTAGTGGCCAAATTTATGGAAACCTTTTGGGAAAAGTGTATTTTCTAAAACTAGCTAATAACCCCACTTTTATTGGAGTAAAACCATAAAATTATATATCAATGGAAAGATAATTTAATCAAGAATGTCAAGCAATAACTTTAATGAAGGATTTGCTATTAGAATAGCAGTTACGGTATAAAGAAGAAAAGTGAAACATGTAAGAAAAACGAGATATACAAAAATGATCCCCATGTCAGTTAATCCTTAGTTGGGTAACCTTCAACATGAATATTACGGCCTTACAACGTCTTCCCACGGAGTGAACCAAGTCTTTTAGTTCTGCAGCTGTTCTAAAGTGAAACCAAGATTGAATGATGGCTTCCATTAACTGGGTTTTATTGCTGGGTCACTTCTGACTAACAAGTTTCTTTAGTTGGCTCCATAGATTTTCAATTGGGTTAAGGTCTGGGCTATTCCCAGGCCATTCCAGCAGTGGAATAGGATTGTCTTGAAACTCAAAAAAAAAAAAAAAAAAAGTGGTGTTATTAGCCATCAAACCTCAAAAATACACTTTTCCCAAAAGGTTTCCACAATTTTGGCCACTACTGTACCTTGATAGAGATGAGTCCATTTTCTACAATATTCTTTATTTAAAACATTTATATACAGGTAGCCCTTGACTTACAACTTTCATTTAGCGACCGTTCGAAGTTAGAACGGCAATGGAAAAAGTGACTTGTGACCATTTTTCACACTTTACGACCATTGTAGCATCCCCATGGTCACGTGATTTGGATGCTTGACAACTTATGACGGATGCAGTGTCTCGGAATCCTGTGATCCCCTTTTTTGCGACTTTCTAACGAGCAAAGTCAACGGAGAAGCCTGATTTATTTAACCACCGTTACTAACCTAACAACGGCAGTGATTCACTTAACAACGGTGTCAAGAAAGGCCGTAAAATGGGGCATAAAATTCACTTAACAATTTGTCATCCTTGGCAGCGGAAAATTTGGGCTCAGTCGTGGTCATAAGTCAAGGACTACCTGTATCTGCTTATCTTATACTGAGCCCAATCAGCAATTAAAATCATCTCAATATGAAGTCAGAAGGGTGCCAGCACCAGTCTGAATGTTTTTAATGCCAGTTTATATGCTGTATACTTGATCACATTTTCTGGGCCGTCTTCCTTGAAGATGAACTCTTGTTGCTAAAGTGAACGACTCCCATAATGATAAGAATCTGGTGTGGATCCCCAAGCAGTAATTAAGTTATTACCATGTCTTTTCCTTAACGTGTAATCTGAAACGGAACAATGCAGTCTGGATTATAATATGTAGCTGAAGCTGCGACATGGACAGTATCTCTGACAGACATTGAGATGTCTGTTTTGGTCTTATGGAGAATTTTCTTCCAGGGGTGGGCTGCTGGGGGTTCGCAGAGGTTCAGGAGAAACTCTAGCTAAGATTCTGTGCAGTTCGGAGAACCCCCACATCCCACTCCTAGCTGGCCCCGCCTGCCCCACCCCGCCCACCCCAGGAGTCCCCACGTGGCCCATTTTGGATGCAGGTAAGTGCAGGACGCGCACGGAGGCTCAGGGAGGGCGAAAAAGGGGCCTACCGAAAGTTCGGGAAAAAATGGCCCCATTTCCGGCCTACAAAGGGCCTCCGGAGTCTGGGGGAGGCCATTTTCACCCTCCCGGAGGCTCGAGAAAAGCCTCTGGAGCCCGGGGAGGGCAAATGGCCTGTTTGAAACTGGGCCGTGGGGAAGCTGGACAAGTGTGCACTCATGAAGTTTCACTTGTGTGATTGGAGGGCATTTGCGCTCGTGTGCAAAGTTCCATTCATGCAAGTGGAGGTCATGCACCCACCACTCACATACACGAAGCTGTGCACGCACATGTGCACCTGCCACTCACACACACACACACCCGTGTCAGGCCAGGCCACCAAGCTGGAAAAGTTGGGGACCGCTGATCTATAGGATGTTCCCAAAGGTTCTTTTTCAAAAAGCAACTGGACTTTGTTTTTCCTTGAAGATGTTTCACTTCTTCATCTGAGAAGCTTCTTCAGTTCTGACTGAATCCATAGGACGGCTATGAAGGAAGAACTTCCCAAGGCCATCCTCTGTGACCTGGAGTTACTCTGAATCTGCTGCAAGGAGACCTAATCGTGGCAAACAGTAAACAGAGAATGGGCAGAGATGAAAAATGGAGGATGAAACCATTTCACTAGATCGTAAGGTTGGATCTCTTCAGTGCTTGGAGTGAAAAACGCTTTCAGATTGTCCATATGAGGCCTTTTACTTCATTGAGATGGGATACAACTGAAAGAAATATGAGATGGTCCATGGTCAAAGTCCTATAATTTCACAGTTGGTTCTGGGTACCTGTCACTGAAGTCTTTGAGGGCAATTTCAGCATCCCTCTAACAATGAACTCAGAACAATCATCTCAATGGAACCCAAATGGGACAATAGAGAAGAGGTAGATTTTAATATGCTAGGCATCACTGCAATTTGTTATTTCATTTCTCTTTCTCTGGTGTGAATTTTTAAGATCTCTCAGACTACACAATCGATTAAGTCTTTAAGGGCTCTGAGATACCAAACCTTCTAGAACAGATGGTTCCTTCAAGATTGTTTTGGAGTCTCTTATAGTAAGCAACAACCCCAGCCTACGGGGGTCTTTTGGATGAGTGTGGAGATGGTTTCTACTTTTGGAACAATTAAAAAAAAATAGCAATTTGGGAAGCTGGAACCTGTGCTCCTCAAACGTGGATGTCCAGCTGTTGTGAAGTTCTATTCATTTAAGAACTTAAGACTTAGCCATGGTCCAAGAAATTAGGAATGGTCTCCCAGAAAGCTCTTACACAATTCTGTGAACAATTTAAGATGCAGTCCCCTCTTCTCTAGAAATTCTGCACTATCTATCATGGGAATGGACAAGAGATACCAAATCAAAAGTCATTGCAGATGATTGTACGCTCTTCATTGTAAGCCATCCAAAGAAACTTTCTTCTTAGCTTTGGTATCTTTGCACCTTTTTCAGGCAGAAGGTGGGGAATGAATGTTTACTGGCTTGTGCTTTGTCTTTGCTAAGTTCCTCCCTGCTTCCACTAGAATGTCTACATCAGTTTCTATAAAGACCCCCGTTCTGTAGGAGAACGAGCTGAGTTAGAAGGTGGGGTTAAAAGTGTTATCAGCGTGGAGTCGCTGCGTTGCCACAAGAGACATAAGAGCATTCTCCCTTGAATTCTGTTGACCCTGATCTAGCGCCAATTTAGCTTTGACCATTATAGGTGCAATTATAAACTATTCTGTGATTTGAACTCAAGAAATGCTCTTGGTTATTTCCACTTGACCCGTTCAATGCTACTCTTGTTTATAAGAAAGATGAAAACCTGGTTGGCTTGGCAGATGTTTCCATTTTCCACTTGGAAGATAGAAAAGGATGGTCATAGCTTCCCAACACTGAACCAAGTCTGTAATAGAAGGCAGAACGAAGACATTCCTAATCCCAGCAACCTTACAGTTGACTCCCAATCACTGTTTATCTGTGTACCTTCCAAAATCCATGGAGAAGTAGAAAAGAAGGAGATGATAGATCAAGGAAAGGGATCAACAAGGTCTTACAGTAAAGCACAGCTCTTAAAAAAAAACCAACCAATCCTGCCGTTCGCCCAATTTGGATCATTCTAAGAATGGAAGTGCTAATAAATGAAAGGTTGATTCAGTCTTCCTACCAAGAAGAGGGTTTTTTTTTTAAATCCCAAAGATAAAAGTATGATCTCTTAAACTTTGGAGAGAGAAAGGACTTGAGCTTCCTGCAGATTTTGAGCCGCCACAAAATCCTGTGTTACAAAACAGCCAGGATGGAATTAAGAAAAAAAAAAAAAAGAGAGGAGAAATTTAAAGCAGTTAGTCCTTTTAACAACTTGAACAAAGCAGTTAAAAGACGAATATCTCGTGTTCGTCTTTTATTAACTGCTTTGTTCAAAAAGAAGAGAGTTTGTTCAAAGAATTAAGGGCAATTTCCTACTTTTCCAGGTATAACGAAACAGAAACAGGTAACAGGACATAAAATTTGTGAGATTGCCATGGCCTTTTCCCCTTCCTGGAGAACCCTCTGGTGCAAGGGTCTCCAACCTTGGCAACTTTAAGCCTGAAGGGCTTCAACTCCCAGAATTCACCAGCCAGCAAAGCAAATTCGAAAAAATGCTTGCTTCGGAGTTTTTACTTGGAGTTGGGGTTTTTTTTCTGGAATGCTGACACTGAGCTTCTTTACCCTCCTACCATCGGGAAGGAGATATAGAAGTATAGCCAGCCGCACAAATAGGCTGAAGAACAGTTTTTATCCGTGGGCTGTCAGATTCCTGAATGAGAAATAACATCATAACTACGTAGTATGATGGATTTGCAGCGTGTAACATGTTCACTAGGACTGGGTGTTTTGTTAATATGATTTATTGGGTGAGGGTTTGTTTTTTTTTTTGTCTTCACTGTGAGTTGTATTGTGTTAGTGGGGTGCCCTGAGGGAGCTCCACCAATCTCATTGTACATATGTTCAGTGATGGGTTCCTCCCGGTTCGGCCGAGCCGGTAGCGGTGACGATATGATGTCACCGAACCGGTTCTGCCCTCTGCCCCTCTCCGCCCCCCCTGCATTATTCTTACCTTTTATTTGGCCCCACCCCCAATCTATTGCTGCCTCCTGAGTCCCAGCTGATCAGCTAGAAGGAAAAAAGCTGTTTAAATTCTTGCCGCGGGGCTTCAAAGGGCCGCCCTACAGCTGATCAGTTTTAAAAGGCAGTGTGGTGGTAGACCAGTGCCTCCAAAAACAAATGAGTAGACCGGTGCCTGCAAAAATAAATGAGTAGACCAGTACCTCCAAAAACAAATGAGTAGATCGGTGCCTCCCAAAACAAATGAGTAGACCGGTACAGCTCTGCAAGCAGTTAAAAGCCTGGTAGACCAGTACCTCTGCTAAATCCTAAAGAATTGTCACATGACCATTAAGCCATGCCCATAAAATAAGCCACGCCCACAGAACCGGTAGTAAAAAAATTTAGAACCCACACCCTGCATATGTTGTGTACTGACAATAAAGATTTGAATTTGAATTCTTTGGAGTTGAAGCCCTCCAGGCTTAAAGTTGCCAAGCTTGGAGACCCCTGCTCTGGTGTATTCCCAGCATTTCTTTCAAGCACGCCCCCAACCCCATTTTTCTCTCCTCTACACTGTTCTGAAAAAATATATATAATTACATATTGCTTCTTTATCCCTAACCAGCTTTGTTGTCTTGGCTGATCAAAAGTCGAATTTCACCCCTCCTCACCTCCCCCAAAGGCTCCTGGGTTTCACCGTCACTTCTTGAGGTCATAACAATCAGGTCTTGTTGTCTCTTTGGTAAAATAAAACACACACACACGCATACACACACACACACACGCACACGCACATACACGCACACACAAACATACAAAAGCAACACACTGCCCAATACGCTTCTGGCCCGCAACATCTGGCCCGAAAGTGTCCGTTCAGAAGGAAGCATTGGTGATGAGCTTTCTGCTCGTTGGAAGTTGGGTGGTCCTTGTGTGTTTTGTTCTCCTTCTGTTGTCCTTCCCCCCTCATACCGTTGTGGCTGGGCCATACCGAAACAAGAGAGGGGACATGTCTTTGATTCGGACGCAGAATCTCCCATTCGGCCAGGCCTTTTGAAGGGAGAGGGGCAGGAAATTGTCGGGGAGGCACTGTTCCACGTCATCCGATATGAACACTAACGCAAAGTGGCTCAACTGTTCTTCGCCGTAGCAGACCGCGTTGGCGTTTCCCAGGACTTTGCGCGAGACCTCGTTCGTCTCCTGGACTACCAACTTCACCACGTCTTCTGCCGACATCTTGTTAGTGAGGGGCAGCTGTGCATAAAGAGAGAAGGGAGGTGAGACAAAGAGGAAGAACATGCAAGAATGAGGGCGTCTTCCAAGAAGAGTGAGGAGGAGAAGAACAACAGAAATGATTAGGGGACCGGAGGCTAAAACGTATGAAAAACAGTTGCAGGAATTGGGTATATCTAGTCCAGTGATGGCGAACTTGTTAGGCACCGAGTGTCCAAAGTGTGTGCGCCAGAGGTGGGTTTCAGCAGGTTCTGACCAGTTCTGGAGAACCGGTAGCGGAAATTTTGAATAGTTCAGAGAACCGGTAGTAAAAATTCTGACTGGCCCCGCCCCCATCTATTCTCTGCCTCCCGAGTCCCAGCTGATTGGGAGGAAATGGGGATTTTGCAGTAACCTTCCCCTGGAGTGGGGTGGGAATGGAGATCGGGCCTACCGGTAACCTTTTTGCCATCGCGTGCCAAAAGTGGGAGTGCGGAGGAGTTGTGTGCGCATGTGAGGGCGTGGGGGCATTGAATTATGGGCGTGGGCACGCTCACACGCAACCCTCCCGTGCTCCCCCCACTTTTGGCATGTGACGGGAAGAAGGTTAGCCATCACTGGTCTAGTCTAATGAAAAGAAGGACTGGGGGTAACATGATAGCAGTGTTCCAATATTTGAGGGGCTGCCACAAAGAAAAGGGGGTCAACCTATTTTCCAAAGACAAGACAGGAAGCAACGGATGGAAACTAATAACAGAGAGAACCAATCTAGAACTAAGGAGAAATTTCCTGACAGTGAGAACAATGAATCAGTGGAACAACCTGCCTCCAGAAGCTGTGAATGCTCCAGTACTGAAGCCTTCTAAGAAGAGATAGGACAACCATTTGTCTGAAATGGTATAGAGTTTTCTGCTTGAGGGAAGGAACCCCCAATATCCCTTCCAACTCTGTTATTTTGTTATCCCCTAGATCAATGGTCACCAACTGGTGGTCCATGGACCACTGGTGGCCTGTGAGAAAATTTTGGTGGTCCGCAGAAAAATTATTTGTATTTTTAATATTGCACCAAATCAGAGGTCCTCAAACTATGGCCCCTGGGATGGATACATGCTTGTGTTGCTGCAGAGGGTCTCCCCCTTCGAGGTGTTTTTGTGTGGGTCGGAGGGGGGCAGAAATTCTGACTTGGGGTCTGCTTCAGCCTCTTGATGCAGGGCTTTGGGCGAAGGCTGGAGGGAAGTGTCACTGATGGCAAAGAGCCAGAGGGCCTCGTTCCAGTGGGACTGCGTCATGGCCTGGAACTGGCTGACCATCTCAGCCCGCTGAGCCTCCAGGCGCCGGTACCTGGCCTTGCACTCCCACAAGTCTTCCCTCTGCTTTGAAAGCTTATGCTCATAGTTCTCAGTGAGGTGCTTCCGCTGAGCCTCCTTCTTGGTCAGATCCAATTTGAACTGAGCCAGCTGTTTTGCCAACTCTTTCTCGTGATGGCTGCTTAGCTCCAACAACTGCTTCCTGTTGGGGCCCTAAGGAGCCCAGGCGAGCAGGCGAGGAGTGGCTAGGACAGGAGGGGTGAGTAGAGGCCGGCGAGGCACCCCTCAATGTGAGTGACATCAAGTTGGCCACGCCCATCCAGTCACATAACCACCTAGCCACGCCCATCCAGCCAGTCATTAGACAGATCATATTAGTGGTCCATGGGATTTAAAATTACAAATTTAGTGGTCCCTGAGGTCCAAAAGGTTGGGGACCCCTACCTAGTTAATACATTTATCAAATTAGAACCTCATTTATTTATTTTTTTAGTTTTGTACATTTTGCAAATTCTTGAAATGTGTATTTTGGTTTCTCTCTCCAAGACATTTTGCAAAGCAGAAACTCTAGTATGTAGAACCACATCTAGATATATGCTCAGAATGTGTCATGAAACATTTGCTCCTTCTGGCATACCGACACTGGGGAGAAGACCCAAAACTCAAAAAGGGACAGGGCTGCCCAGACTTGGGAAAAGCCATTAGTGTTGTGGCCCATCAGTGGCCAGCGGAGCTGGCAGCATATTCAGACAGTAAGGAGGTTGGGGAGGAACATGGGCCAGTCCTGGAGTCTGGGGAAGGCTCTGTTGAGGGCTCTGCGTCGGAGGCAGAGAAGGGGCCAGGGCCGTCTGACAGTTATCAACTGCCTTTGGAGTCAGACATCAGTGAGGCAGATGAACAGCTGGAGCCTGTTCCCAGTGTGTGAATGAGCAGACGAAGAGAACAGCTAAAGAACAAGGGTCGACTTGGGAGTAAGGCCACAGGTGGATGATGAATGGCCCCTCCCAGAGGGAATAAAAGAGGAGCGAAAGGGGAGTGGAGTTTGCAGGAGACAATTAGTTTGCCTAATTGGTTTGTGACTCTCTGAGACTCTTTGCCAAGTTTTGAAGACATCGGCCTGGCAGCTCTCCAAGCCAGATAAGGTCTGTGACTATAAATTCTCCCTTGAAAGACTTTGCTGGATGTGAATGAGAGGAATTCACTGTTTGTTTAATAAAAGGGATTTTGTCGGGACCAGGATTCTGCTTCGTGCTTCTTGGGGGAAGCCTAAGTCAGGACATGAGCATCCCTTCATTCTCAACATTACAACATGAATGCTGATCAGGCGAAACCAGGAATTTAAAGGTACCTTGACGATGGTTTCTTTGGAGAGCCCCGTTTCGTATTGAGCGCGTACACGTACGATGAAGGAACCTGGCAACCTGCCCCAGTTTGCTACATGTCCCGTCTCAGAGGTCTCCTGGAAGGTCTGAGTCCACTCTACCGAACGTGTCCGAAACACAGGCCCCGAGCTCTCCACGTGCCAATCATGACTGGAACTGAAAGCGGATCTCGTTCCAGATGGCACAGAGCTGCAGTGGCCAGCAGTCCTGCTCTCGGTTGGAGAGCTGTCCACCGAACCAGGACAAGACTTCCTGGCCCCGTGACAGAAGGGCTTGGGGAAATCCAGACTGCTGGTCCGGACACAGTAAGCCTGCCTTTTCTCGGTGACGCGCAGCAGCTCAATTTGTCGGCTGGGAAGCACGAAGTCGCTGTCATATTGCTCTGAGAGAGGCTGAGGCTCCTTAGGAGGCATGGGGGCCATCTTGAGCTCGTGGCTCTGGAGGACGTCAGGGGCGCTGTCCCTCAAGGGGCGGGGGGTTCTTCTCCTGCAGCATTCAAGTCCCGAAGAAGAGTAGACGAGGTCAAGCTCCCGAGGGCTCTGAGCGCTGCTGGAGTCATAATCGCTGTCGGTAGCTAAGAACACTTCTGAGGACCCCTCCTCATCTGAGATCCCATGTGAATCTGCAAGAAGAAGATACAAAGGTCACTTCGGCCTCCATCTCTACTATTTTCAGGTATCTCCCAAGCAGGGGTGGGCTGCTGGAGGTTCCGCAAGGGTTCAGGAGAACCTCTAGCTAAGATTCTGTGCAGTTTGGAGAACCCCCAAATCCCACTCCTGGCTGGGCCCACCCCGCCCCTCCCTTCCCAAGAGTCCCCACATGGCCCGTTTTGGATGCAGATAAGTGCAGGCGTGCGCGGAGGCTCAGGGAGGGTGAAAAATGGGCCTACCAGAAAACGGACCCAGTTCCAGAGGGCCTCTGGAGGCCTCCAGGAGCCTGGGGAGGCCATTTACACCCTCCCGGAGGCTCGAAGAAAGCCTCCGGAGCCCAGGGAGGGCAAAAACGCCCCCCTCACCATGGTGCAGGAGGCCGACTAGGCCACACCCACCATGGCCACGCCCACCCAGCAACCAGGCAGAGAACCCTTTGCTAAAATTTTTGAAGCCCACCACTGCTCCCAAGTACAGGCAGTCCATAACTTCCAACCTTCTGTTTAGTGACTGTCCGAAGCTACAACAAGCACTGAAAAAAATGACTTATGATCGTGTTTCACACGTCCGTTGCAGCAACCCCATGGTCACGTGATCAGAATTTGGACGCTTGGCAACTGACTCATATTTATGATGGTTGCAGTGAATCCCGTTTTGTGACCTTCTTACAAGCAAAGTTAAGGGCAAAATTGGGGCAAAACTCACTTAACAATGGTCTTGCTTAGGAACAGACATTTTGGACACAATAATTTTTCATTTGGTTCGTTCAAATTTGTAATTTTTGTTTGATGGATGGATGGATGATGGATAGATAGATAGATAGATAGATAGACAGACAGACAGACAGATAGAAATAGATAGGCAGGCAGGCAGGCAGGCAGACAGACAGACAGATATAGTTGAATGAGATGAATGGATGGATAGCAATAGCACATAGACTTATATACTGCTTCATACTGCTTTACAGCCCTCTCTAAGCAGTTTACAGAGTCAGCCTCTTGTCCCCAACAATGTGGGTCCTCATTTCACCAACCTCGGAAGGATGAAAGGCTGAGTCAACCTTGAACCAGTCAGGATTGAACTGCTGGCAATTGGCAGAGTTAGCCTGCAATATTGCATTCTAACCACTGCGCCACCTCGGCTATGATTTTTTATTTCTACTTGAAGTGGCATTTGATGATGGCACTTGAGCCTGGTGAGGTTTGAACTGCCTAATTTATCAGAGTTTCTTGCAAAAATTAAATCCAGAAACACACAGGTAAACCAATTTTAACTTCTTTATATACATAATAATCCATGAAGTAATATATACAATACCAAGAGTGGTTCTTCAATTTCAGATCAGTTCAGAGAGGCAGACTAGACGAGTTCAGACTTGTCTGCAGCTTCACAGCTCAGAGCTTAACTGCTCAGTTTCAGTTTCCTTTTTGCACACACACAGAGCGGAGCCACGCCCAGCCTCCAGAACTGTTTCAGCTCCCATTGGCTGATCTCTTGCTATGCCTATTCATTGGCTGACCTTGTTACCATGTCTTCCTGGTCATGAATATTCTGACAAAATTGCAGTCAGCCGGCAGTCAGCAGAAGTAGCTTGCAGTACTGCACTCTAACCACTGTGCCATAGTGGCAGATAGATAGATAGATAGATAGATAGATAGATAGATAGATAGATAGATAGATGGAAAGATAGATAGATAGATACAGTAGATAGAAAGATACTGCAGATAGACAGATATAGATAGATAGAAAGATAGATAGATAGAAAGATAGATAGATAGAAAGATACTGTAGATAGATAGATAGATACTGTAAATAGATAGATAGATAGATAGATAGATAGATAGATAGATAGATAGATAGATAGATAGATAGATAGATACTGGAGAGAGAGAGAGAGAGAGAGAGAGAGACAGACAGACAGACATTTTTCCTAGTTTTTTCTGGAGAGTTTCAATAGCTAATTTTAAGGCAGAAGACACTTACCAGAAGAGGGATCCAACTTGTAAAAACATAATAAGCACTCACCAGAGTTGAGTTTACGGCTCATTTCAGGAGATGGGGTTGGCGACGGAAGGAAGTCTAAGTGAGAAGAGGTGGATTGAGTTTTCTCATTTTGTGCTGTGCTCGATTCTTTGACAAACCACACAAGTGGGAGGGCACAAGATGGTTGCTTGTATCGGGCGTGTTGCAAGGCGTCCATCATCCAACGCATTTCTCGCCAAATCTCTTCCATTTGCTGTCCAAGAAAAGGGACCCAAAGGATCAGACATGAATTTCAGAGGTCTGCGAGAACACACAACTAACCATACCTTGCCTGTCATAGGTTTCTGGTAGAAACCATAAGGATGTCAAAAGGCACCATGAGCCAACAGCCAAAGCAAAAGTTGCAATGGGTCAGGCACTCTATAAAGGAAACCATGGTTTAGAGTATTGTTTACTGCTTGATGTTAATCTCTGCTTATCTGGTTGTTGACTGCTTGCTGGTCAGGGTGTTCTGGTCCCATTCCCCACTTCCTTCCAGCACTGATGATGTTACCTAATTTGGTAATGAAACATCCGCAAGAAAACCACCAAGCTCGGAGAGCACCAAAGACCCCCACAGTTCAACTCTGAACTGTAAATAATTCTCTTCTATTGGGATTGTGGTCTTTTAGTTTTTCGATTGTCTTTTTTGAATGGTGTGTAGATGTTCTTTATCTCTATGTGCCTGTTGATGGTCGATTTCTCTGAGTGCCAGGGAGTTCCGGGAACTCTCTAGAGTTTTTGGACTTAGCTTGCTCTAGATGCTCACTATCTCCTAACTGAAACCATGTATCTATGCGTTGTGCAATTAAGGAATTTTCATTACATCTTTTGACTGCTCGTTGGTATTCATGGATGCACGAGTAAACATGGAAGCAGAGAGTAGCCCCACTCCCTTCTAGCCATGATGAAGTTACCTATGAAATGAATTTTTTTTTGTCTTTTAATGACTCCGTAATCCCTTACATCGGGGTGGAGTTGGGACAACTGAATGGAGCAGAGTGTTTACTGGCCGGATGCCCTTCCTGTCACCAATGCAGAGTTTGCAGCAGATAATTACTCAGTGTGCCCAGAGAGAAAAATATCTGCCGCTACCTAGGATCGAACTCACAGGCTCTTGATTGTGAGGGGAGAACCCCACCTCTAGGCTACTGCACCACTCTTCCCTGCTTCACCATACCTGTATATAATCCTGAACTTGCTGATGCCGCTGCTTGGCAGTCGTTAGTTCAGAGTCCGAAAAGGCCTCCCGCAGGCTCTGTTGAGAGAGGAGCGATTCCAGCTCCAGAAATGCAGATACTTGGCAATACTGCCTAATGAACTCGTGGTCATAAGTGAAGAAATGAACTACAAAAGAAAGAGAAGGAAGGACATTGGATGTCATGAAAAGAAAAGAAAAAAAGCATCCAAGAAGCAGAAACTGATTCTTGCATGGGTTCAAACAAAAAGAGTCCTCTATAGCAGTGGAACCAGTAGTAAAACCGATGGGCGGCTCCTTGCTCTATAGTAATAGCAATAGAGCTTAGACTTATATACCGCTTCATAGTGCTTTTACAGCCCTCTCTAAGCGGTTTACAGAGCCAGCCCTATTGCCCCCAATAATCTGGGTCCTCATTTTACCCACCTCGGAAGGATGGAAGGCTGAGTCAACCTTGAGCCAGTCAGGATTGAACTGCTGGCAATCAGCAGAGTTAGCCTGCAGTACTGCACTCTAACCACTGCGCCACCTCAGCTATGATTTTTGATTTCTACTTGAAGTGGCGTTTGATGATAGGAGAAGTATTTATTGGTGACCTCAAAACTTCAGCATCTACAGCTTTGTATGTTAGTTACTCGTTCTTTCCAGATCATTTTTTTCCCCCTTGATTCAATAAACTATGCCTCTTCGTACAAATCATGAAGGGCATGTTTCAAAGAGGAAAAAAATCAATCTGAGTCAATTGTAAAAAATTTGATGTAGTGTACTAATCTGAGCTTTGCACCTTAACTCAAGATGGCGTGGGAAAATGCCTTCTTATCTAAAGAAGAGAGGAAGCACAGTGATCTGAAGTAGGAAAAAAACAGCAGTGAATAATTTGATGCAATTTTGCCTTCAAGAAAGAGGATAAAGGGGTGAGTTACGATGAGTTGGCCGTGATGAGCTGTCTTGCGGTGAGAAGGTCGCAGTGAGATGGCCACAGCAAAATCACCATGGTAAATTGGCCACAATGAGATGGCCGTGGCGAGTTGGCCATAGCAAATTGTCCCGATCCAAGGAACAAGGAATGAAGCTCTCTGTGCAGTGTTCTTCTCACCTAACTCGAAGATCTGAAGAGGAAGGGTGAGGAAGCCAGACCGAGGGGTGTAAGGGTTATTCTGGCCAGGAGCAGTGCACACATCATCTGAAGGGGGAAGAAGTAGAAGGAAGGAGACTTGTGGTCCAAAATCCAGAACTTCCTGACTGTACAGGCGGAAATCTTTGGCCTGCAGAATTTAAACACAGAAAATGTTTTATTAGTGTGAAGTCTGACACTGTTATTGACTTTCTCCAAGCTCCTAGCTGAAGTATGGAGTCTACAAAAAGAAGGAACTTCTCATTGCAGCATTTTATTGCACTCATACTCTCCCTCTTCTTTGAACAATAATACTGTCCTCACCACCATTCTATGATGCTAAAATATTGGCCCAAAGTTATTCCATCACATATGGTCAAGTGAGGACCTGAATCTGAATCTCCTGAGTCCATGTTTTGATCTTGTTAATCAACGGTGGCGAAGGAAAGAGGATCCATAAAGATCTTTTTACATTTAAAAAAAAAACTAGCTTGTAAATCAAAGACTTGTAAAACGAATCAGGTGGCTTTACTCCATTTAATTCTCATCTGTTCAGCAGCTGCCAAAATCACCATTGTCCGCTCTTTTGGGTGGCTTATATCGAAATGGTTTATAATGACCGGAATGTCTTAGAAAGATGTTTTGAACTTTCCCCTTTTCACACAGTCTTCTCATTAGATTCTGATGAATAATATAGTATGATATTAATATGAATAATAATATGAATAATGTAGAATACAAATGCATTTTACTTGAGGTAGGAAGCAAAGGAATTTGAGCATTGACCTACAAGTAGAAGCTAATACAGTAGTGGCCAAAATTCTGGAAACCTTTTGGGAAAAGTGTATTTTTGAGGTTTGATGGCTACTAACACCACTTTTTTTTTTTTTGGAGTTTCAAGACAATCCTATTCCACTGCTGGAATGGCCTGGGAATAGCCCAGACCTTAACCCAACGGAAAATCTATGGAGCAGACTAAAGAAACTTGTTAGTCAGAAGCGACCAAGCAATAAAACCCAGTTAATAGAACCCATCATTCAATCTTGGTTTCACATTATAACAGCTGCAGAACTAACAGACTTGGTTCACTCCGTGGGAAGACGTTGTAAGGCCGTAATATTCATGTTGAAGGTTACCCAACTAAGGATTAACTGACATGGGGATCATTTTTGTATATCTCGTTTCACTTTTCTTCACAAAAGTGTTTCACTTTTCTTCTTCATACTGTACCTGCTATTCTAATAGCAAATCCTTCCTAAAAGTTATTGTATGACATTCTTGATTAAATTATCTTTCCATTGATATATAATGTTATGCTACTACTCCAAAAAAAAAAAAAAAAAAAAAAAAAAAAAGTGGTGTTACTAGCTAGTTTTAGAAAATACACTTTCCCCAAAAGGTTTTCACAATTTTGGCCACTACTGTATTTTGATGGCCATTTCCAAACCTTATTCAAATTCCTTCTGAATTAGTGGGACTGAAGAAGACCCAGATACGATGACAATTTAGGGCCATTTAATATTGTTTAACAATCAAATCAAATTCTACTCCCCAATGATACGTTTTGTGGATTTTGAGCCTGACAAATAGACAAAGGATATAGATATGGAATAGTTAATATTTGTAAAGCTGATTTGCTTTAGAAAGTGAGGCTTTATCGCCATTCAGGCTACGGATGTGAGTCTCAGAAGGAGCTGTCCAATGCTCCAGCCACCCTCCCCATCGATGGAATGTTTCGAATAAGTGGCTCTAAAGTGTTTGGTTGAATTGAATACTACTAAGATCTGGAGAGGGGCTGAGAGTGGATGAATTAATAATTTATTAATTATTAACCGACGATCTGGAATGAGCTCCCCGCAGAGATACGGAGGATTCCGGATCTGCGCACCTTCCACCGCGAGCTGAAGACACTTTTATTTCATCAAGCTGTCCTTGCCTAAATCTTCTCCCTTTTAAGTGCAAATTTTAAATTTTAATGTATTTTAAAATATGGGTATTTTAAATTATGGGTATTAATTCAGCCAAATTTATTTAATTCATTTTATTCTATTTTAAATTTTGTATATGTATGTGTTTTATTTTATGGCTGTTCACTGCCCTGAGTCCTTCGGGAGTAGGGCGGTATAGAAATTCAATAAAATAAATAAATAAATAAATAAATTTAACTTTCCCCAAAATTGAGAACGTGCCTTATTGGCATTTCCAATCGTAAGAAATATATAGATGCATACTTATTTATTTTGATTCACGTCCCTCATGTGAAGATCTCAAGGAGAGGGTCGCGAGTGGGTTGTTGTTCCCATGACAACAATTTGCATCCTTTTTATATGTGAGCTAAGGGGATGCGGTGACTCAGTGGCTAAGACGCTGAGCTTGTCGATCAGAAGGTCGCCAGTTCAGCGGTTCAAATCCCTAGCGCTGCGTAACGGGGTGAGCTCCCGTTACTTGTCTCGTCTTCTGCCAACGTAGCAGTTTGGCAGAACAGTTACATGAACTGGGCACGGCTAGTCTAGTGAAGAGAAGAGAAGGACCAGGGGAGACAGGATAGCAGCCTTCCAATATTTGAGGGGCTGCCACAGAGAGGAAGGGAGTCAAGCTATTTTCCAAAGCACTTGAAGGCCAGACAAGGAATAATGGATGGAAACGGAACAAGGAGAGATTCAAGCGGGAAATAAAGGAGGAACTTTCTGACAGTGAGAACAATCAACCAATGGAACAGAAGTTGCCTTTGGAATTTGTGAGAGCTTCATCACTTTTCAAGAAAAGATTGGACTGCCATTTGTCGATCAGAAAGTTGGCAGTTCAGCGGTTCGAATCCCTAGCGCTGCGTAACGGGGTGAGCTCCTGTTATTTGTACCGGCTTCTGCCAACCTAGCAGTTTGAAAGCAGGTAAAAAATGCAAGTAGAAAAATAGGGACCATCTTTGGTGGGAAGGGAACAGCGTTCCGTGTGCCTTTGGCATTGAGTCATGCCGGCCACATGACCACGGAGACGTCTTCGGACAGCGCTGGCTCTTCGGCTTTGAAACGGAGATGAGCACTGCCCCCTAGAGCTGGAAACAACTAGCACACATTTGCGGGGGAACCTTTACCTTTACTTATATGTGAGTTAATTGGTTTATTGTTAAATGCACCCAAATCAGACCACTTATATCAACAAGATTGACTTGCGGAAGAATGGGGCCACCGGGGCTTTGAAAAGAATCTGCATCCCAACGGCAAAGATGTCCATTTGGGCTCAACCTTGCCTTCCTGGCTGCACTTTCAGAAGAACCTTTGCATGAACTTCATTGTTGTGGATTGTCAGAATCCACAACAGTTCAGACATGCTATAAAATCCCATGCTCTTTCTTTCTTTCTTTCTTTCTTTCTTTCTTTCTTTCTTTCTTTCTTTCTTTCTTTCTTTCTTTCTTTCTTTCTTTTTCTTCTCCTGCCCACCCCCATCACGTGGTTCCCACCTAGGATCTACCTCGTGAAGTGGGATGTTGACCAGCTGCATCAGCTCTCGGATGGCCCCTTGGAGCTCCTGAAGAAAAAGCTGCTGAGAAGTTTCCAGTTCTTGCTCGGAGGGAATGGCCTCTTCCATGCTAGCCAGGTTCTGCAGCCATTCCCATTCCTCTCTTGAAGGTGGGAGAACGGATAAATGCAGAGAAGAAATCAGCAAAGTAAATACCTCCGTATCCACCATAGACAATTTGATACAAACTCTGGGCTTTCTTCAGGGGTGGGCTTCAAAACTTTTAGCAAGGGGTTCTCTGCCCGGTTGCTGGGTGGGCGTGACCATGGTGGGTGTGGCCTAGTCAGCTTCCTGCACCGTAGTGGTGTGTGTGTGTGTGTGTTTGCCCTCCCCGGGCTCCAGAGGCTTTTCTTGAGCCTCTGGGAGGGTGAAAATGGCCTCCCCAGCCTCCGTAGGCCCTCTGGAGGCTAGAAACGGGCCCATTTCCGGCCTTCTAGAACTTCCAGCAGGCCTGTTTTTCACCCTCTCCAAGCCTCCGTGCGCACCCTGCACTTACCTGCATCTAAAATGGGCCGCATGGGGACTCCTGGGAGGGGTGGGGTGGGCAGCGCCAGCCAGGAGTGGGATTTGGGGGTTCTCTGAACTACACAGAATCTTAGCTAGAGGTTCTTCTGAACCCCTTTGAATACCCAGCAACTCATTCCTGGCTTCCTTGTGTTGGTATTTTCATGCTTCATGCAGACTAACCTTTTGATGAACTAGTCCAATTGATATTCTGAGCCACGGTGGTGCAGTGGTTAGAGTGCACTACTGCAGGTTACTTTTGCCTGCCTGCCGGCTGCCTGCAATTTAGCAGTCCGAATCTCACCAAGCTCAGGGTTGGACTCAGCCTTCCATCCTTCCAAGGTGGGTAAAATGAGGACCCAAAATTGTTGGGGGCAAATAGGCTGACTCTGCAAACTGCTTAGAGAGGGCTGGAAAGCACCGTGAAGCGGTATGTAAGTCTAAGTGCTATTGCTATTCCATTAATTGTATACAGGTAATCCTTGACTTGTAACCAGTCACTTAAATGCTTAAGATCCAGATTCAAAGTTCTGACAGTTGCCCCCGATGTAGGAGATGAGCAGGTTAAACTGGAAGGTGGGGTTAAGTGTGTCATCAGTTTGGAGTCATTACATTGCCACAAGAGATCCAAGTCCTGCCCCCTATGAATTCCACTGACCTTTATCTAGTGCCAATTTAGATTTAACCATTAGTTGACCAGATTCTTGGGTATAGCAATAGCACTTAGACTTATATGCCACTTCACAGTGCTTTATAGCCCTCTCTAAGTGGTTTGCAAAGTCAGCCTATTGCCCCCAACATTCTGGGTCCTCATTTTACCGACCTCGGAAGGATGGAAGGCTGAGTCAACCTGGAGCCTGGTGAGATATGAACTGCCAAATTGCAGGCAGCCGGCAGTCAGCAGAAGTAACCTGCAGTACTGCACTCTAACCACTGCGCCACCGCGGCTCTTAGCAATAATGCTTTGGAATTCAATGAAGGCTCCTGGTTCTTTGCATTGGACACCCGTGGTCACATGACCAAATTTTAGGCCCTCGGCAACTGGACTGCATTTAGAGTTGCTTGCAGTGCTCTGATTTCATCTGACTGTGTTTTGCAGTGGTTGTGTGGAAACCTGGTGGTTATACTTCCAGTGTTTGGTAAAACCATGCCCATAGCAAATCACTGGTTTTTGGTTTACGACTGCTACGTTCGCTTAACAACCACTTCCAAAACTGTTATAAAATCAAGTTAGTCACATAAACAAGCTGTTTTAATGACAGTCACGACTTACCATCGTGATGGGCGGGCTCCCTCACGGTCATAAACCAAGGACTATCTATATTTCGCATTGTATACTGGCTATATCTGGTTTTAACTCCTTTCCAGTCAAATCTGCAGGCAAACCGTTAGCCCAGTTTCTCTAACTTTGCCTTAGGCCTCTCTCCTCCATTTGCAAATTTTTAATCAGGAGATGAAACCTGCAAAAGAATCTCAGCTCACCCTGATTTGGCTACGGATGTAGAACTGCAATTTGCAAGGGTGGCCAGCAAAGATCAGTTCCCATTCGAATATCCTACCTAGATACGTTGGAATTGCTCCGAATTTTCACATGGCACAAGATGTTCGGTAATTGTTCAGGCACCAACACTCGGATCTGGTCAACTGCACTGCAGAGCTTCAGGTAACCCAGGTAAAGTCCAGGGGGAAGCGATTGGCTGCTGTTCTGGTGGTAAGCTAGCTTCTCCTGAAAATGAAATATTAAGAAATGGCCATTGAGAGGGTAGCCTGTTCTCCCCCATTAAGTCCTGCAGAAAAAAAAAATCCATGGAATCCAAGAAACAGGAAAAACATAATATCAGGCAATAGGTTAGAAACCAGGTGATGGTGAGTTGTAATACCATGTTAGGCAAGAAAGCCTGCTAGGTGACTTTGGGCCAATCACCAGGAGACAGTGAGTTCTAGCCCCGCCTTAGGCATGAAAGCTTGTGGGTGACTTTGGGCCAATCACCAGGAGACAATGAGTTCTAGTCCCGCCTTAGGCATGAAAACTTGTGGATGACTTTCGGCCAATCACCAGGAGACGGTGAGTTCTAGTCCCGCCTTAGGCATTAAAGCTTGTGGGTGACTTTGGGCCAATCACCAGGAGACAATGAGTTCTAGTCCCGCCTTAGGCATGAAAACTTGTGGATGACTTTCGGCCAATCACCAGGAGACGGTGAGTTCTAGTCCCGCTTTAGGCATGAAAACTTGTGGATGACTTTCGGCCAATCACCAGGAGATAGTGAGTTTTAGTCCCACCTTAGGCATGAAAACTTGTGGATGACTTTGGGCCAATCACCAGGAGACGGTGAGTTCTAGTCCCGCCTTAGGCATGAAAACTTGTGGATGACTTTCGGCCAATCACCAGGAGACGGTGAGTTCTAGTCCCGCCTTAGGCATTAAAGCTTGTGGGTGACTTTGGGCCAATCACCAGGAGACAATGAGTTCTAGTCCCGCCTTAGGCATGAAAGCTTGTGGATGACTTTCGGCCAATCACCAGGAGACAGTGAGTTCTAGTCCCGCCTTAGGCATGAAAACTTGTGGATGACTTTCGGCCAATCACCAGGAGACGGTGAGTTCTAGTCCCGCCTTAGGCATGAAAGACAGTGTTGTCGTGGGGAAAATAGGAGGAAGGAAGAATTATAGGCATGCTGGTCACCTTGAGTTATTTATAAAAAATAATAAAACTTGAACAAGAACTATCTAAATAAGTAAAGAAAACATCCCCGGGTTAAAAGACAGGGAGTTAAATAAGAAGCAGATCAAACTGCAGCTGAATAGCTTAACCTGGATTCGCCTAACAACTATGTGGTTTGAATTATAGGTTCAGCTCAGTAGTGGGTTGCTACCGGTTCTACCCGGATTGACGAACCGGTAACTGTGGCGGCAAGAGGCTCCGCCCATCTGCGCCGGACGCTTCTGCGTATGCGTGTGGTAGCGACGGGTTTTGCAACCTACAACTGGTTCAACTGAATCAGTTTTGTCTACCATTTCCTGGTTCCAACCCGCATCCAGCTTTAAGATGGATGGAATTCAACTCCTAGAATTCCCCAGCTTTGCTGCCTGTGGAATTCTGGGTTGTGAAGTCCACCCATCTTAAAAGCTGCCAAGGTTGAGAAAACGCCACATTAAAAGTGATTTTTTTTCCTCCATAACTGAAGGAGAACTTGTTCTGACCTAGGCTTCCTTAGAAAGCATGAAGCAGAGTCTTAATTCCAGCCAAATCTCTTTTATTTAAACGGCTGTGAATTACGATCATTCAGTCAACAAGGCTTTGGCAAACAGTCTTTCAGAGGAATGTTGATCAACACCCACCGTATCTCACTTGGAACGCTGCCAGAGAACCAATTTCCAAGCACAGGGCAAGGCCAAACTTGGCACAGATTCTATTAGAGTCACGAATAGAACTTTCCAATCTTGAATCGTCCAAATGAACTAATTGCTTCCTGCAAAAGCCCACATCCCGTTCGCCTCTCTTTTATGTCCTATGGGAGGGGACAATCATCTCCAAGGTGTAGCCTTACTCCTGAGTCGACCCTGCTTTCTTAATTGTTCTTGTCTCCTGGCAGCTCTGCACATGCACACACTGGGAACAGGCTCCAGCTGTTCCTCTGTCTCACTGCTGTCTATTTCCCTCTCTGCCTCCAACGCAGAGCCCTCGTCGGAGCTTTTCCCAGCCCCCAGGACTGGCCCAAGTTCCTCCCCAACCTCCTCATTGTCTGACTCTGCTTCCAGCTCCACTGGCAGGCCACAACAGAACGTTGTCTTTTCTGCCAAGAAGGGACAATGAGTTACCTGCATGGTCATAAGAAGGACGTCCAGAGCCGTAGGTTCTTCGGGGGAAGAGATTGACTTGCGACTGGTCTGCAGCTTGGAGAGAGGGACCCAGCGAACACTCTCAAAGGTTTGGTTGGTCTTCACTTCTTTTAGGGTGACCACCAAAATATTCCCTTGCTTGTCTTTGATGGGTTCAAAAAACACCTGACCCAGGTCTTGGATTCCTAACAGACCCTACATAGCAAACGAGAGAGGAAACAGAGCCTCAGATGGTGTATCTACTACAGGTATGCAGGCACACAATGTAGTTGGGCATGCAATTATCTAGGTCAGGTGTCTGCAACCTGAGGCTCCAGAGCCACATGTGGCTCTTTCATTCCCCCTGCTGTGGCTCCCTGTCCACTGAACCCACCACTGGCTGGCCCTGCCCTTCGCCTTCCCCTCCCAGTCACTCCTCGCCTGGCCTAAGAAGGTTCGGGCGATTACCCTAAGTAACACCAGGAGGCACAGAACCTGGGTAAGCGTGGCTGGGGGTGGTGGTCATGTGACTGGGTGGGAGTGAGTGATGTCGAGTTGGCCACGCCCACCCAGGTTTTGTGGCTCCCGGTGATTTCTTTTCTGTGGGAAACGGATCCAGATGGCTCTTTTGAGTGTTTAAGGTTGCAGACCCCTGGTGTACAGTAAGTGGATGATCCTCTTTTCCTTGGTAAGGAAATAACACAATTCTTCACTATTTATAGGTAGCCCTCGATTTAGAACCACTCATTTAGTGACTGTTCGAAGTTACAGGTGATCCTTAACTTACAGCAGTTCATTTAGTGACCATTCAAAGTTCCAACAGTATTGAAAAGTGACTTATGACCGCTTTTCACACTTACGAAGTTGTAGCCGAACCACTTAACCTGGATTCGCTTAACAATGATGTGATTTGCTTAACAACCACTGTGATTCACTTAATGACCACAGCAAAAAAAAGTCATAAAATCAGGCATGACTTACTTAATAACAGTAGTAGTAATAATAATAGACTTAATAACAGACTTACTGGTTAGTTCCCCTCCCCCCCCCCCCCCCGATTACTTACATAAGGATTATTCTCTATGCTATTTATGTTGTTTTGTATTTTCGGTTATGGATTGCACCAGAAAGGCTAACCTACTTCAGCTGACTTCTAACTGCAGTTTGGCAGTTCAAATCTCACCAGGCTCAAGGTTGACTCAGCCTTCCATCCTTCTGAGGTGGGTAAAATGAGGACCCAGATTGTTGGGGGCAAGAGGCTGACTCTGTAAACTGCTTAGAGGGGGCTGTAAAAGCACTGTGAAGCAATATGTAAGTCTAAGTGCTATTGCTATTAGGAGCCCTGGTAGCACAGTAGTTAGAATGCAGTATTGCAGGCTAACTCTTCCCACTATCAGTAGTTCAATCCTGATCGGCTCAAAATTGACTCAGCCTTCCATCCTTCCGAGGTCGATAAAATGAGGACCCAGATGGTTGGGGCAATATGCTTACTCTGTAAACTGCTTAGAGAGGGCTGTAAAAAGCACTATGAAGCGGTATATCTAAGTGCTATTGCTATGTATTTTATTTTTTCTTTATGTACACTGAGAGCATATGCACGAAATTCCTTGTGTGTCCCATCACACTTGGCCAATAAAGAATTCTATTCTATTCTATTCTATTCTATTCTATTCTATTCTATTCTATTCTATTCTATTCTATTCTATTCTATTCTTTTTCTAAAAAAAATTTTTATTGGCTTTACCACAACAACACAACACAACACAACACACAAAACACAAGCACATGATATGCGTTTCTTTTTACATATCAGTTTCGTTTCTCTTACTTTCTACTATATACATTCCCCATTTTTCCCATCCTTTATTATCATTATCTTTATCGTCCCCTTATTTTTAATTTTCTTCATTTACAATATTTTGCACATTTGTCACATTCTGTTCTATTCTATTCTATTCTATTCTATTCTATTCTATGATTCTTGATGAATGTATCTTGTCTTTTTATGTACACTGAGAGCATATGCACCAAAGACAAATTCCTTGTGTGTCCAATCACACTTGGCCAATAAAGAATTCTATTCTATTCTATTCTATTCTATTCTATTCTATTCTATTCTATTCTATTCTATTCTATTCTATTCTATTCTATTCTATTCTATTCTATTCCCATTCCTTTTCCATATTCTATTATATTCTATTGTATTCTATTGTATTCCATTCCATTCAATTCCATTCCATTTTCTATTCTATTCTGTTCTGTTCTGTTCTGTTCTGTTCTATTCTATTCTATTCCCATTCCTTTTCCATATTCTATTGTATTGTATTCTATTCTATTCCATTCCATTCCATCCCATTTTCTATTCTAAGCTATGCCATACCATGCCATGCCATGCCATACTATACTAATCATCGCCTTGCTTAACAATGGAAATTCTGATCCCAATTATGCTCATCGGTCAAGGACAACCTGTATGAACAGGTGTGTCCTAAAACCTTTGGAATGGCTGTATCGGAAAGATGCCGTTTCTACCTGCATTTGTGAGATGGCCAGCAGCATCTTGAAGCGTGTTTGGAGAACGCAGGAACAGGAAGACTGGGAGACGGTGACGCACTGTCGCAGCCATAAGATTTCATCCCACATGCACGACACCTGCAGCAAACACAGCAAAGGCGGTTGCACAAATCAGGCTAAGATTCTCGGGCTCTGCTCCCAAGTTTGATGTCTCTCACGAAGCGAGATCAACTCTTTCAAAAAAGAAAAAAAAATTCCCTGCCTCATTTTTTTCTGCAAAGAAGATGCTTTTAAATTTTTTTTAAAAAAGCCGTATCAATAGGAAGATTTAAAAGAGGTTTTTTTGACAGGTGGGACACTTCACTATCTCTTCAGATGAAGAGGAAGCACTTCCACCACTAAACACTTAACAGAATGACACAATGACAGAGTTGGAAGGGATCTTGGAAGTCTTATAGTCCAACTGCCTACTCGGGCAGGAAACCCTATACCTGCACACATGCCTGTTTTTTGGCTGCTTATGGCTGTTTTTTTGGGCTGTTTTCTGGCGCTTTGGCACCCACGAAGACCAGCTGGCCGGTGTGCGTGCCCACAGAGATGCGCACCAGAAACCAGAAGAGCCCTGTACCATTTTAGACAAATGGTTGTCCAATCTCTTCTTAAAAACCTCCCATGTTGGAGCACACACAACTTCTAGAAGCAAATTGTTCCACGGATTAATGGTTCCTAACTATCAGATAATTTCTCCTTACTTCTAGGTTGCTTCTCTCCTTGATTAGTTTCCACCCGTTGCTTCTTGTCCTGCCTTCTGGTCCTTTGACTCCCTCTTCTTTGGGGCAGCCCCTGAGATATTGGAAGACTGCTATCATGTCTCCCTTAGTCCTTCTTTTCATTAAACTAGACATATCCAATTCCTGCAACCGTTCTTCATATATTTTAGCCTTCAGTCCCCTAATCCTCTTGGTTGCTCATCTCTGCACTCTTTCTAGAGTCTCAACATCTTTTTTACATCGTGGCAACCAAAACTGGATGCAGGATTCCAAGTGTGGTCTAACCAAGGCATTATAAAGTGCCATTAACACTAGTTGTGATCTTGATTCTATCCCTCAAGAACAGCAAATTAAAACCTCCTAAAAACAGTCATTATATCAAGCAGGGCATCATATCAAGTCAACAGCCTTAATTAACGTATGGAGCTACTTTAGGTGAACAGTGCCTAAGGCCAGGGTGGGTGGGGAAAAAAGATACTTCACGTCTCCAGATGTTAATTGAAGCAGGAAAATCTGGTTCCAAATACAGATCAGTCTCATGACAGAGTCTTCCGCTTGGGAAGCTGTGCCGTAAAGCATTTAGTGATCTAGTGGCATGCAGTTCTAAAATTGTTAACGTTAAAAAGGGGTTACCTTGGTGAACCAAAGGAAATCCTGCATAAGCAAGCAGGAATAGGTGTCATCGATCTCCACCACAGGGACCTGGTCTTCGGGGGTCACCAGAATATTGTCATCCTTGTAGAATATGGAAGCGAGATAGAGACCCCTGGGAAGAGAGAAAATATTGGGTCGGGGTTTTTTTTGGTCACAAATTTTTATCAAAATAGACAATATAGAAAAATGAAAATAGTAGGAAAGCAGGGGAGGAGGAGGAAGGAGGAGGAGGAAGACGAGAAGGAGAAGGAGAAGGAGAAGGAGAAGGAGAAGGAGAAGAAGAAGAAGAAGAAGAAGAAGAAGAAGAAGAAGAGGATGATGATGAGAAGGAGAAGGAGAAGAAGAAGAAGAAGAGGAGGAGGAGGAGGAGGAGGAGGAGGAGGAAGAGGAAGAATAGGAGGAGGAGGGAGAGGAGGAGAGGAAGGAGGAGGAGAAGGAAGAGGAGAAGAAGAAGAAGAGGAGGAGGAGGAAGAGGAGGAGAAGGAGGAGGAGGAAGAGGAGAAGAAAAGGAGGAGGAGGAGGAAGAGGAGGAGAGGGAGGAGGAGGAGGAAGAGAAGAAGAAGAAGAGAAGGAAGAGGAGGAGGAAGAGGAGAAGAAGAAGAAGAAGAGGAGGAGGAGGAAGAGGAGGAGAGGGGGAGGAGGAGGAAGAGGAGAAGAAGAAGAAAAAGAAGAGGAGGAGGAGGAAGGAGAGGAGGAGAGGGAGGAGGAGGAAGAAGAGGAGGAGGAGAAGAAGAAG
Source organism: Arizona elegans (assembly GCA_022577455.1). Classification (NCBI taxonomy): domain Eukaryota; kingdom Metazoa; phylum Chordata; class Lepidosauria; order Squamata; family Colubridae; genus Arizona; species Arizona elegans. The sequence continues at coordinate 11,688,602 of JAKOOJ010000022.1, read as the reverse complement.
AGGAAGAAGAAGAAAGAAGAAGAAGAAGAAGAAGAAGAAGAAGAAGAAGAAGAAGAAGAAGAAGAAGAAGAAGAAGAAGAAGAAGAAGAAGAAGAAGAAGAAGAAGAAGAAGAAGAAGAAGAAGAAGAAGAAGAAGAAGAAGAAGATCCTGCCTCCTATTTTGCAAAGAAGAGGAAGAGGAGGAAGAGAAGAAGGAGAAGAAGGTAAAAGTGAAAATATCTATGGAGGTTCTCAGTCATCCAGGTCATGGTTGTACAAAGGTGCTTTTTCTTTTCTTTCAGGAAGTAACTGGACTTTGTTTTTCCTTGAAGATGTTTTGCTTCTCATCCAAGAAGCTTCTTCAGTTCTGACTGAATGGTGGAGAATAGAAAGATTTATATTCCTTTCTATCTGGTTAATGACCAGTGGACTGCAAGGAATATAAATCGTTTCCCTTGCCACCATTCAGTCAGAGATGAAGAAGCTTCTTGGATGAGAAGCGAAAGGTCTTCAAGGAAGAGCAAAGGAGTCGCCTTTTGGGAAAAAAAAACCTCCTTTGGGTAAAAGGGAAAAAGAAAAAGACTCCCGACTCTTTTTAATGCAGTAAAATAAGGTCATGATATACAACCTCAACTTTTTACTTTTGCTTAATAATACGTAAAAGTCATTTCTAGAACAACAAACCTATCTAATCCACTCAACCCAAACCCAAAGTTTTCATTTTTTCCACCACCTCGAGCACAAAGTCCAGAAATGGTTTCCACGCTGAAACAAAATTAATTCTACTCTTTTCTTTAATCAAAGCAGTTGATTTGGTTATCTCTGCTAACTTCATCAACCTTTGGGACCATTCATCTATTATGGGAATCAAAAGATCCTTCCGGAAGAGGGAAAACATTTATGAAGGATTCTCTCACCATGGATGATGGAGAGAGACCTACTCCCAACCTTTCCCCTTCTTCTTGGCATGTCTGGGAAATACTTGTTCTGACCTAGGCTTCACCAAATCATGAAACACATTCCTGTCCTGAAAAAAAAAATCCCTTTTTATTTGGCTAATGTGAATTCCTAGCATTCACATCCGGCAAACAGTCTTTCACGGGTGAATTGCCACCACAGACCTTATCAGTCTTTGGATAGTTGCCAGGCCGATATCTTCCAAACACAACGCTGTACAATGAAATACTTGGCAAGGAGTCTCTGTGAGGCACCAACTCAGATGAGCAAATCTTCACACTAATAAACAAACTAACTGGAGTGGGGAGGAAATGGAGATTCTACAGTATCCTTTCCCTGGAGTGGGGTGGAAATAGAGATTTTATTTATTTATTACATGTATTTATATGCCGCCATTCTCCCGAAGGACTCAGGGCGGCGAACACAAGTTAAGAAACAAGTACAATAAAATCCCATTTTAAACCAAATAACTAATTAATAGTAAATAATAAAGCCCGGAATCAGAGTCAGCCTATTTGTCTGAATAGCCAAGTCTTCAGGTCCTGACGGAAGGAAGGAACGGAGATCAGGAGCCGTCCGGAGCTCGGTAGGTAATTCATTCCAGAGGGTGGGAGCACCCACAGAGAATGCCCTACTTCTGGGCATAGCAAGACGACATTGGCTCGCCATTGGAACCCTGAGGAGAGCGGCCCTATGTGAGCGAACAGGATGGTGAGAGGCAGGCAGGAGAAGGTCATGCAAATATCCCGGACCAGGAGTGGGGTGGGAATGGGGATTTTACAGTATCCTTCCCCTGGAGTGGGGAGGGAATGGAGATTTTACAGTATCCTTCCCCTGCCACGCCCACCAAGCCATGCCACACCTACCAAGCCACACCCACAGAACCGGTAGTAAAAAAATCTGAAACCCATCACTGGCTCAGTTGTGGTCGTAAGTCAAGGACTAGCTGTATAGGGTTTGTGTGTGTGGGGAGGGCATCTGAGGAGATAGGGTGCACTGCTCTCAAATAATTTTTAATATAATTCCAATATTGTTCTGGTGCTCCTGTACAATCTTACAATCACCAATTTTTTTTTTTTTAAAAAACAACCTTTGATGTTGAGCTGATGCTGATGCTAGCAGGCTACAACAATACTAAAGCAAAAGACTCAGTAGAAAGTTTAATGGCCATGGGAGCAGATACAAAATTCTATGTTCTGGAGAGCCCCCACTCCCCAAATCTTCTTACCTTTTCAGTGTCTTTAAAAATTTGCTACTAGGATGGAAGAGGTACTTTAGACTTTTGGAGACGGAGTGTTTTCTACTCTGGGGCTGATTCTTACATGGCTCTGAAAATCAAAGGAGTAGAAATGATTAAATATCCAACTTCTATTGTTATTTCTTTTCTCTCCCCCCACCGCCCTTTCCTTCTTAATTCTAGCTACATTCAATGTGCAAGGCCCAAAGGAACCTGGAGAGGCTTAAACCGAATCAATGAAAGGCACGAAAGACATAAATGATGTAATTTCAAGTGATCCCAATAAAAATCTTTTAGTGCAGCGATGGCAAACCTTTGGGTTTGGCTTGGCCTGTCAAAAATTTGGAAAATACTCAGGGGTGAAATCCAGCAGGTTCTGACAGGTTCTGGAGAATGGTAGCGGAAATTTTGAGTAGTTCGGAGAACCCACAAATACCACCTCTGGCTGGTCCCAGAGTGGGGTGGGAATGGAGATTTTGCAATATCCTTCCCCCAGAAGTGGGGTGGGAATGGGGATTTTGCAATATCCTTCCCCCAGGATGGGATGGGAATGGAGATTTTGCAATATCCTTCCCCCAGGAATGGGGAGAGAATGGGGATTTTGCAATATCCTTCCCCCAGGAATGGGGAGAGAATGGGGATTTTGCAATATCCTTCCCCCAGGATGGGATGGGAATGGGGATTTTGCAATATCCTTCCCCCAGGAATGGGGAGAGAATGGGGATTTTATGGGCAATAAAAGGGATCCTGGATAGCTCTGAAGACTAAAGCACTGTAATTTAACACCAGCTGTCTGCAATTAAAGTAAGTTTGAATCTTGCCAGGCTCAAGGTTGACTCAGCCTTCCATCCTTTCTAAGATAGGTAAATTGAGGACCTAGTTTGTGGGGGCAATAAGCTGACTTTATATAAAATATACAAAAGTATGAAGGCTATTGCTTAACGCACTGTAAGCTGCCCTGAGTCTCCAGAGAAGGGCGGCATATAAATCAAATTTATATACATATATATATATATATATATATATATATATATATATATATATATATATATATATATATAAGTTTTATATCTATCTATCTATCTATCTATCTATCTATCTATCTATCTATCTATCTATATCTATATCTATATCTATATCTATATCTATCTATATATATCTCCGTCCCCCAGGAATGGGGAGAGAATGGGGATTTTGCAATATCCTTCCCCTGCCATGCCCACCAAGCCACGCCCACCGAGCCACACCACGCCCACCAAGACACGCCCACAGAACCAGTAGTTAAAAAATTTGGATGTCACCACTGAAAATAAAGTTGGTTCTGCTGGCTTGTCAGCCCCAACCCTTCAAACAGAAAAGGAACAATTCTTCACATATTAATGTGTTTGGAAAAAAAAAATATATATAGTCCCATGTGTGTAAAGTCTGGTTATCTTCACATGAAGATGCAGTAGTGGCCAAAACTGTAGAAGCCTTTTGGGAAAAGTGTATTTTATAAAACTAGCTAATAACACCACTTTTTTTTTTTTTTTTTTTGGAGTAGTACCAGTGGTGGGTTGCCTCCGGTTCGGACCGATTCTATAGTAGTAAAACCAGCAGGAGGCTCTGCCCACCAACCTGGACATCATCAGAAAGCTTCTGCACATGCGCAGAAGAGCGCTTGTGTGTGCGAGCAAAGCAAGCGCCGGCATGCGGCCCCACTGCGAACCAGTAGTAAAGGTAAGTAGAACCTACCCCTGAGTAGTACCATAAAATTATATATCAATGGAAAGATAATTGAATCAAGAATGTCATGCAATAACTTTTAGGAAGGATTTGCTATTAGAATAGCAGTTACGGTATAAAGAAGAAAAGTGAAACAGGTGGAAAAAACAAGATATACAAAAATGATCACCATAGAAAAAACGAGATATACAAAAATGATCCCCATGTCAGTGAATCCTTAGTTGGATAACCTTTAGCATGAATAATGGCCTTACAACGTCTTCCCATGGAGTGAACCAAATCTTTCAGTTCTGCAGCTGTTCTAATGTGAAACCAAGATTGAAGGATTGCTTCTATTAACTGGGTTTTATTGCTGGGTTGCTTCTGACTAACAAGTTTCTTTAGTCGGCTCCATAGATTTTCAATTGGGTTAAGGTCTGGGCTATTCCCAGGCCATTCCAGGAGTGGAATATGATGATCTTGATACTTCCCCTCCCAAAAAAAGTGGTGTTATTAGCCATCAAACCTCAAAAATACACTTTTCTCAAAAGGTTTCCACAATTTTGGCCACTAGTGTATTAAGAGAAATTGGAGAAACTGAATATGCAGAGCCTGGAGGACCAAAGGAAAAGAAGGGGGCATGATTGAAAGTTTTAAATATATTAAGGGTGTGAATAAGGTTTTAGAAGGCAATATTTTTATTATTAAGCAAAAATAAAAAAAATACGGAGGCACAAGTTCAAACTGACAGGAGGGAAGTTCAAAAGTGATTTTAGAAATCCATCATCTCACATAAATTAAAAAGTTAAATTATTTTTTTTAAAAAACAAAATCCTCATAGGGCAGAGTGAATGGACCATGAGGTCTTTTTCTGCCATCAATTTTCTGTGTTTCTATGTGTGTAATTGGGCTCCAAGATCACCGCAGATGGGGACTGCAGCCAAGAAATTAAAAGACGCTTGCTCCTGGGGAGGAAAGCTATGGCAAAACTAGACAGCATACTAAACAGCAGAGACATCACCCCACCAACAAAAATGCGTATAGTCAAGGCGATGGTTTTCCCAGTTGCAATGTTGGGCTGTGAAAGTTGGACCATAAGGAAGGCTGAGCGCCAAAGAATGGAGGCCTTTGAACTCTGGTGCTGGAGAAGACTCCTGAGAGTCCCTTGGACTGCCAGGTGATCAAACCGATCAGTCCTAGAGGAGATCAACCCTGACTGCTCTTTAGAAGGCCAGATCCTGAAGACGAAACTCAAATGCTTTGGCCACCTAATAAGAAGGAAGGACTCACTGGAGAAGAGCCTAATGCTGGGAAAGATTGAGGGCAAAAGAAGAAAGGGACAGCAGAGAACGAGGTGGCTGGATGGAGTCACTGAAGCAGTAAGCGTGAGATTAAATGAACTCCAGGAGATGGTAGAGGACAGGAAGGCCTGGAGGAACGTTGCCCATGGGGTCGCGATAGGTCGGACACAACTTCGCAACTAACAACAAGAATGTGTGTAATGCTATATATTGTTTAAAGAAATCCCAAATAATTACAAAAATGAAATATGAGTAAAACCACCTCGTTTTTGGAGAGTCCAGAGGCTGAACGAGAACATACTGTACCTCATTCTAGTGTGGCCTCCGAAAATCACACATAATAGGTCATGTTTTCAAGAAGAGCTGTTGTCGGATGTTGCTGAACACTGGCATGACCCAAAACTTTGTGATCTGTCACTTTTGACATGCATGTCATAGGTTCGCTACCACTGTTTTCATGCATTTTCACATTTAGAATAATAGAGTTGGAAGGGACCTTGGAGGTCTTCTAGTCCAACCCCCTGCTTAGGCAGGAAACCCTACACCACTTCAGACAAATGGTTATCCAACATCTTCTTAAAAATTTCCAGTGTTGGAGCATTCACAACTTCTGGAGGCAAGTTGGTCCACTGATCAATTGTTCTAACTGCCAGGAAATTCCTCCTTAGTTCTAGGTTGCTTTTCTCCTTGATTAGTTTCCACCCATTGCTTCTTATCCTGCCCTCAGGTGCTTTGGAGAAGAGCTTGACTCCCTCTTTCAGAGTAGCTGACTATTTACCTTTAGGCTACTGGGTTAAAACCAAGATCTGAAATCCATTGCTTGTTGCTCCCTTTAGTAGGATCCTCTGTCTTCCTAACAAATCATCTGGTGGTGACCACTCAGCATCTTCTCACTTTAGCCTTTCTTTTTTGTTACTTTCCTTTTCAGCTCTTCTAAATCTGTATTTCTTCCATGCCTCACTTCTGCAGAGGTCTTGTGGCTTTCCAGCTTAATCTTTTTGTCCCTCTCTGCTATTTATGGATCTCTTTCTAGGTTCTAACATTGTTTCTACAGCTAAGTTTTGTGCTCTTCAAACTTTTGTGTGCTAACAGGCAAGTGACAACCAGTTTTCAGCGCAATGACATATGGGTGTAAGATAAGAATGGTGAAGAACAATTTAAAACGGCTATATTACTTTAATTGTACCTTATGTTGCTTATTGTCTTCATCTTAATAACCCTGTGAGGGATGTCATAATTATTCTAATTTAAAGCAGCAGAAAATGAAAAGATAGGGAAACCTGGTCCCACTTGTTCCAAATGAAATTCAGAGGAAAGAGGGGTGGAAAAAAGTAATTGGATCTGACTTTCTTAGATCTAATCTATTCTATTCGGTCAAACAGCGGGAAAGCTGTTAAGATTGGATCCTACGCTTCTTAAGAAGTCACCCTATTGACCGTGAGATTTACTTTTCCGTTATTCTTGTATTTTAGGTAAAGGTAAAGGTTCTCCTCACACATTCGTGCTAGTTGTTCCCGACTCTAGGGGGCGGTGCTCATCTCTGTTTCAAAGCCGAAGAGCCAACGCTGTCCGAAGACGTCTCCGTGGTCATGTGGCCGGCATTACTCAATGCCAAAGGCGCACGGAACGCTGTTCCCTTCCCACCAAAGGTGGTCCCTATTTTTCTACTTGCGTTTTTTACGGGCTTTCGAACTGCTAGGTTGGCAGAAGCTGGGACAAGTAACAGGAGCTCACCCCGTTACGCGGCACTAGGGATTCGAACTGCTGAACTGCCGACCTTTCGATCGACAAGCTCAGCGTCTTCTCCTCTTTTTTTGCACGGGGTCCTTTAACCGCTGTCAGAGCTGGGACTGTGTGAAATGTTAAATATCTGGAAAATGCCATAAGCTGTCAGGATGGTTCATCCACAAAGGAGCTTTTTTCCTTGCCTACTGCTACCTGGACAGTTTGGAAAGAATGACCCACAATAGATTTAAATGTTTTGTTTTTTTTTGTTATCTCAACAGTTTGGACATGATTTAACTAGAAAGCAATCTGTTATTTTTGCAGTGTCCTTCCCCTGGAGTGAGGTGGGAATGGGGATTTTGCAGTATCCTTCCCCTGGAGTGGGGTGGGAATGGGGATTTTGCAGTATCCTTCCCCCAGGAGTGGGGAGGGAATAGGGAATTTGCAGTATCCTTCCCCTGGAGTGGGGTGGGAATGGGGATTTTACAGTATCCTTCTCCTGGAGTGAGGTGGGAATGGGGATTTTGCAGTATCCTTCCCCTGGAGTGGGGTGGGAATGGGGATTTTGCAGTATCCTTCCCCTGGAGTGGGGTGGGAATGGGGATTTTGCAGTATCCTTCCCCTGGAGTGGGGTGGGAATGGGGATTTTGCAGTATCCTTCCCCTGGAGTGGGGTGGGAATGGGGATTTTGCAGTATCCTTCCCCCAGGAGTGGGGAGGGAATAGGGAATTTGCAGTATCCTTCCCCCAGGAGTGGGGAGGGAATAGGGAATTTGCAGTATCCTTCCCCTGGAGTGGGGTGGGAATGGGGATTTTGCAGTATCCTTCCCCTGGAGTGGGGTGGGAATGGGGATTTTGCAGTATCCTTCCCCCTGGAGTGGGGTGGGAATGGGGATTTTGCAGTATCCTTCCCCTGGAGTGGGGTGAGAATGGGGATTTTGCAGTATCCTTCCCTTGCCATGCCCATCAAGCCACACAACGCCTACCAAGCCATGCCCACAGAACCGGTAGTAAAATAAAATGGATTTCACCACTGCCTTTAATGTCTTGGATCTGATCAAAACGTATTTAATTGCCGACTCAGGTATAGAGACTGCTGAAAGAAGAAAAAGCTTCTTCTCTGCAAGGAGCCAGAGCATCTCAGTTTCCAAACTCAATTGAGTTTCGTCCTCAATGGATTTGATGGTTGTTTTCCTTCTCCCTCTATCAACTCATTTCCTTCCCCACTTTTTTCCCTCCCTCTGCTACCTCTTGCCCGGTTCTCCCTTGACGCTCCCGATGTTTACAAGCAGCCCAGGGAGAATAATAATAGAACCCTTAAGAGCTGAATTCAATTACATTAAAAGTTATTTGTTTGGATTGGCATCGACTAGCCGTGTTCGGCATCCGCATACCGAAGCTGGTTGCAAACGTCCAACATTGGCCTCCATTCAGAATGCTTGGAATACTTTCCTCCGCCGGAGCCCCAAACTGTCTTTAGACACGCGACGGGACTCACCATGACACACGCAATGCTGGTGCACCATCTTCACCTGGTTAAGGAGGTGGTCCAGAGCTTCGGCTTGTCCTCTCTGACGTGGAGCCCTCCCGTCGTATTCTCTCCAATCTGGAGTGGGTGTAGGATGAAACAGGTTAGTGGCAAGAGTACATTATCCGTGCTTGCCCTGATGATATTACCTAGTTTGGTAATGAAACGTCTGCAAGAAGACCACCAAGCTCAGAGGGTACTACTGTTCTCCTCCACCTTTTCCTCCTCTCCCTCCTCCACTTTGCAAATCTGACATCCTTCTAGCATTGATGATGCTACCTAGTTGGGTCATGAAACATTTGCAAAAAAACCCATCAACTTTCAGCAAGGACCCCACAGTTCTCCTCCACTTCCTCTTCTTCCTCTCTTTCCTCCACTCTGCAAACCCGACGTCCTTCTAGCACTGATGATGTTCCCTAGTTGGGTCATGAAATGTTTGCAAGAAAACCATCAAGCTCAGAGAGCACCAAAGACCCCACAGTTCTCCTCCACCTCCTCCTTCCCTCTTTCCCTCGCTTTTCAAATCCAACATCCTTCTAGCATTGATGTTACCTAGTTGGGTCATGAAACATCTGCAAGAAAACCACTATGCTCAGAGAAGCACCAAGGACCACACAATTCAACCCTGAGCTACAAATATTCTCCTCTAACGGTACCGGGCTTTACTCTAATTCTGTGATGGTGAACCTGTGGCACATATGCCACAGGTGGCACGCGTAGCTATATCGGTGGGCAAGCGAGCTCAGCTCCGGCACGCATGGTACTAGAAGTTGGCAAATGGGCCATTTTCAGCTTCCGGAGGGCCTCTGGGAGTTGGGGAAGGCTGTTTTTGCCCTCCCCAGACTCCTAGAAAGGCTCTGGAGGCTGGGAAGAGCAAAAAACGAGCCTACCGTGCCATTGCGTGCCAGGAGCAGGAGGAGCGGCGGGGATGGGGGGGTCACGTGTGCATGCATGGGGGCAGGGCGCATAGAAGTATGGGTGTGGGCACGCGCGCTTGCAACCCCCCTCCACTCCTGGCACGTGATGGCAAAAAGGTTACCCATCACTGCTCTAGTTCATAGATAACGCAATTCAACTTGGTCAATACAGACACAATAACCCAACGGTAGCAACCACCGATGGGGATAATAATTTGCAAGGATGGTGCCATCATCAAGGGATGACAGATCACTATAATAAGTGAGGTCATCTCCTTTGCTGTTTGTTTCACTGTTTTCCGAGCAAATTCTTTGGGCCATTCTTCACTGGACCAAAGGTTCTTCAGCCCCAAATGAGAAAGGTAAAATTCACCTAGACAAGTAACACCTAGAAGACAGGGGTGAAATGTAAAATTAATTACTACCGGTTCTGTGGGCGTGGCTTGGTGGTGGTGGTGGTAATGTGACTGGGTGGGTGTGGCCAATTTTTTTTAAAAAAAAAATCTTTTCAAAGCATTTTTTCTAATGCCTTGAAAAGCCTCTGCCGATCAGGTAACTCAGCTGGGATCGTCAGAGAGACTTTTTTAAAAATGCCTCTCTGCCCATCAGGCAACTCAGCTGGGATCGTCAGAGACTTTTCAAAGCATTTTTTTTTACCACCTCTTCGGCCAAGAGGTTGCAGAAAAAAATGCTTTGAAAAGCCTCTGACGATCCCAGCTGAGCCGCGCGATCATCAGAGACTTTTTTTTTTTTTTTACTTTTAAAAGCAATTTTTCATCGGAAGAGGTTGTAGAAAAAATGCTTTTAAAAGTAAAAAAAAAAAAGCCTCTGATGATCGCACGGCTCACCTGGGCATGTTGGGGGGCGGGCGCAGGGATTTTTGCTACCGGTTCTCTCAACCACCTGCCGCCATCGCTACCGGATCGGGCGTCCGGTCTGAACCGGGAGCATTTCACCCCTGCTATAAGACCTTTTCCTTGTGCTTCTTAGTGATGAGGTGGCCTAGCTATTGAACAGCACAGACAAATGTGTGAGTTACATTATTTGAGTTTACAAACTCCCCCGTGCCATAGTTTTCCATGGAAAGTTCAGCTCCATTAATTTTGGCTGAAGCCGAGCGCTATTTTTAGGTATTTTAAAAACACCCAAGGAGATGCCTTGAGTTTTTATGGAGCAGACATTGAATTCTTCTGGTTTTTCTAAAAAATTTAAAGCAGTTTTTTTTTTTTTTTGGAAAGCCAACAATAATTCATTTGCTAATCTTGGCTGTGATTCAATAGTTGCCTATGACAATTTGGAAGGCTCAATCCATCAGACGCAAATTCAAAATGTTGGCTTTGTTGGGAGTTTTCGTAAAACCATTGCCCTTTGACCCTGGAAGCAGTTGAGATAGATACCATGTTTCCCCCAAAATAAGACCGGGTCTTATATTAATTTTTGCTCCAAAAGATACATTAGGACTTATTTTCTGGTTAGGTCTTATTTGGGGGGAAATACAGTACTAAATGGCTCCATCTGCTGACAATCTTAACTGGAGCTTATTTTGGGGGTAGGGCTTATATTACGAGCATCCTGAAAAATCATGCTAGGGCTTATTTTCCAGTTGGGTCTTATTTTCGGGGAAACAGGATAGCAAACTCAGGTTTCAAGAGCATGCATAGAAAAATGGCTTAAAACCTTAATGACACCACACAAATGTGCCAAACAGCTATTGTGTACAGGTAGTCCTCGACTTACAACAGTTCATTTTAGTGACTGTTCAAAGTTCTAACAGGGGAATAAAGTGACTTACAACCATTTTTCACACTTGCACCATTGCAGCATCCCCATGGTACAGTGGTGAGTTGCTCCCGGTTCGCACCGGTTCGCAAGAACCGGTAGTAAAAATTTGTAGTAGTTTGGGGAATCGGTAATAACATTGGCTGGCCACGCCCCCAAACTGGTCCCCGGCCCGGTCGCTGCTTGCTTACCCCGCCCACCTCATCAGAGCCTTTTTTTTTCTTTTAAAAGAATTTTTTCTACAACCTCTTCAGCCAAAAAAATGCTTTTAAAAGTAAAAAAAAAAAAAAAGCCTCTGATGATCGTGTGGCCAAAAAGTTGGCCACGCCCACCCAGTCACATTACCCCCCACCAAGACACGCCCACAATATAAGCCACGCCCACAGATCCGATAGTAAAAAAATTAGAACTCACACCTGCTGTGGTCACATGATCAAAATTCAGATGCTTGGCAACTGGTTCATATTTACGACAGTTGCCATGTCCTAAGGTCATGTGATCAGCTTTTGTGATCTTCTGATGAGCAAAATCGATAGGAAATCCAGGTTCACTTAACACAATGACTCACTTAACAAATGTTTAATTTACCATAGCATAACATAAATTTTGGGCTCAATTGTGGTCATAGTTCGAGGACTACAGTAGTGGCCAAAATTGTGGAAACCTTTTGGGAAAAGTGTGTTTTCTAAAACTAGCTAATAACAACACTTTTTGGGGGGGAGTAATACCATAAAATTATATATCAATGGAAAGATAATTTAATCACGAATATAATGCAATAACTTTTAGGAAGGATTTGCTATTAGAACACCAGTTACAGTATAAAGAAGAAAAGTGAAACACGCAGAAAAAACGAGATATATAAAAATTATCACCATAGGAAAAACGAGATATACAAAAATGATCGCCATGTCAGTTAATCTTTAGTTGGGTAACCTTTAGCATGAATTATGGCCTTACAACATCTTCCCATGGAGTGAACCAAGTCTTTTAGTTCTGCAGCTGTTATCATGTGAAATCGAGATTGAAGGATTGCTTCTATTAACTGGGTTTTATTGCTAGGTCGCTTCTGACTAACAAGTTTCTTTAGTCGGCTCCATAGATTTTCAATTGGGTTAAGGTCTGGGCTATTCCCAGGCCATTCCAGCAGTGGAATAGGATTATCTTGAAACTCCCCCCAAAAAAGTGGTATTATTAGCCATCCAACCTCAAAAACACACTTTTCCCAAAAGGTTTCCACAATTTTGGCCACTAGTGTACCTGTATTTAAAAATCTGGTTAACTAAGCATCCATTCTGAATTATTATCCCATGATTTGGATCATAAAGTCTCTTTGAAAACAGCCATTGATGGAAGTCTATAGAGATTCTCAAGTTATCCAGGTCATGGTTGTCCCAAAGGTGCATTTTCAAGAGGCAACTGGACTTCCTTTGTTTTTCTTTGAAGATGTTTCTCTTGAGGACACAGATAAACCTCCAAGTGGCCTCGACGACTGTCTAAAAAGACGCAAACGACCAACTGTCTGCAAGGAGTATGAACCCTTCCATGCCCCACGATCCAGTCAGAGCTGAAGAAGCTTCTTGGATGAGAAGCGAAATGTCTTCAAGGAAAAACCAGAAAAGTCCAGCTGCCTCTTGAGAAAAGCACTTTTGGGACAATTCTTTATACTTACTTGAAGGGATGGCATAGGATGGAACTGATGTTTGTGGGGCTCCCCAACCCTTCATGTTGTAGGCAGATACCTGGACATAGTAAGCTGTACCCTGTGAAGAAACAGCAAAGAAAAAAAGATACCTAAACCCAGAGGATAGCTTAAAGCTCAACAACTACACAATATAAAGTAAAGATAGTCCTTGACTTACAACAGTTCATTTGGGGACTGTTCAAAGTTACAACAGCACCGAAAAAAGTGACAGTTTTTCACAGTTATGACCTTTGCAGCTTTCCCATGGTTGCTTGATCAAAAATCCAGAGGTTTGGCAACTGGTTCATATTATAACGGTTGCAGTGTCCCGGGGTTGAGGGAGATCGAGGGGTGGCTTCATTGGCTTCGGAGGAATGTGGGGAGGAGCAGGCTGAGGCACCCCAGGGCCCCTCAGGATTGGGACGTCTTGTTAGCAGGGAGGAACGGGGGCAGAATGGGCCGAGAGAGGGCAAGCAGTGGACATGAGGAGCAACGGAGCTCAGCCCCCCCTCCTGATCCCTGAGCACAGAGAGTGGAAAGAAGGCAGGAACAGCACAAGCCAACCCGATGTCTCGGGAGGAGAGTGCCCTGCCCCTCTTCACAAGGCACACCTGGGGACTGAGATTTAAGGGGACGCTATTGTTGTGGTCCGCCAGCAGCCTGAGGAGCTGGCAGCAGAGTCGAACAGTGAGGAGGCTGGGGAGGAACATGGGCCAGTCCTAGGGTCTGGAGAAGGCTCGGACAAGGGCTCTGCGTCAGAGGCAGAGATGGGGCCAGGGCCATCTGGGAGTTATGTGCTGACTCCGGAGCCTCCAGAGACTGATGAGGCAGAGGAACAGGGGGAGCTTGTTCCTAGTGCGCGCATGCGCAGAGCTGCCAGAAGGCAAGAACAGTTAAGACAAAAGAGGCAACTCGGGAGTAAGGCTTGGAGATGATTGGCCCCTCCCATAAGACATAAAGGAGGAGCAAAGACATGAGAGCCTTTGCAGGAAGCAACTTTGTTCGTTCTGGTCAGTTTAAATTCTGAAGCTCCGTTTTGACTTTGCGCTCCATGTGGCCTTGCAAAGCTAACTGCCAACTAGGTCTTTGGCAGTGTGTCAAGGGAGATAAAGGTGGGTGCTTATCAGCCTCATCCCGAAGGACTGTGGCAGACTTCTGTCGGACTCTTTACAAACTGTTTGTGACTCATCACGGGCTGTGAATGAACAGAATTCACAGCCCTTGAAATAAAAAGAGGGTTTTTGGGACTAATCGTGTGCTTTTTACTGTCTCAGGAAGCCTAGGTCAGAACAGCTATGGGAAGGGGCGCTTGTCAGGAACAAACACTGAATTAGTAGAGTTTGGTGTGCCGGTACAGACATTTGCAGTTTGCAGGACTGCTTGCTTCTTCCTTATTTGTGGACTCAAGTGCCTTCTTCCTGACTTCATGGACTCAGTACCTTGTTCCCTACTTTGTGGACTCATTGTTTGTTCCTTGGTTCGTGGACTCATTTCCCTGTTTCCTTGTTTTGCTGGACTGGGCACAGCCAGAGGCCGATGTGTCTCTGTGTGTGTGCATTTTGCTATGGGACTTGCCAAGAATGTAGGAATGTTTGGAACAGGGGTGAAATCCAGCAGGTTCTGGAGAACCGGCAGCGGAAATTTTGAGTAGTTCAGAGAACCAGCAAGTACTACCTCTGGCTGGTCCCAGAGTGGGGTGGGAATGGGGATTTTGCAGTATCCTTCCCCTGGAGTGGGGTGGGAATGGGGATTTTGCAATATCCTTCCCCTGGAGTAGGGTGGGTATGGGGATTTTGCAATATCCTTCCCCTGGAGTAGGGTGGGTATGGGGATTTTGCAATATCCTTCCCCTGCCACGCCCACCAAGCCAAACCACACCCACCAAGCCACGCCCACAGAACCGGCAGTAAAAAAAAATTGGATTTCACCACCGGTTTGGGAGGAATATTGGAGCATGAAAAAGGGAGTTTGAACTCTCAGCTGGCTGTGTGACCTTCGTGCCTTGTCCCAATTCATCGCCAGAAGCTTCCAACGGCTAGCAAAAGCAGGATCAACAACCATTCCCAGTTTTCATGCCCAGGAGTTCGTTTTCCCACTGGCAGAGCTATCGCTCCGGTTGGGATGTCAGATCTACCTCTCCAAATGGATTTGCTCCTTGCCAGAGTAGAAAGTTAGGGTGTAAATCAAATAAACCTTGCTTTGGGATTGAACTGTCCCTGGCTGAAAGAGGGCGAGTGGATCAATCGTTTTGTTCCATGGAGCCCAACGCTTTTCCAGTAG
Organism: Arizona elegans; assembly: GCA_022577455.1. Classification (NCBI taxonomy): domain Eukaryota; kingdom Metazoa; phylum Chordata; class Lepidosauria; order Squamata; family Colubridae; genus Arizona; species Arizona elegans. The sequence goes on along the minus strand of JAKOOJ010000022.1, from coordinate 11,673,512 downwards.
GGAGCATGTGCCGAATTTAAGCTTCCGTGGCTGGTTTGGCTGTTGCGGGCTCTTGAAATCATCTCTGCAATCCCCTGGCTTCGTCCTCCTTTTGCTCTCATGCTGTGCTCTCAGCAGTCTGGCTGGCTCCTGATTTTTTTCTCTTGGAAGCCATCCACCACAACAATGAGAGGGGACAACTGTTCGAGTCCCCGCGTCGTTCCCAGAGAGATTAAAAAAAGGGGGGGAGGGAAAGGGGAGGGGGAAGGGCTCAGCCAGTCCATGATTTCATTGCCCCAAAGACAAAACAGGAGTCCGAGATTCTGGTTTCCAATTAGCCATGAAGCTGGTGGACAGGGCTGGACGGTAGTGGATGTACCCGGAAGGGAGAAAAAAAAGGACTTTTTCATTTACTTATTAATTTAATGTACAGCAAATATGTTTTTAAAAAGCACATCGTAATTGCACTCTCAACGAGCAAACAGGAAACTATTTACAAGTCGAAAAGACCATTTTCTATGCAGGTTGTCCTCGACGTACGACCACCACCGAGCCCAGAATTTATGCGGCCGAGCGAGACATTTGCTAAGCGAGTTTTTGCTCCGTTTAACGATCTTTCTTGCTTGCTGCAGTTGTTAAGCGAATTGTTGCCATTGTTAAGTTTGCAACATGGTTGTTAAGCGAATCTGGCTTCCCGGCTGACTCTCTCGGTGGACGCGGTTTTGTCATGTGGCTGAGTGACGTCATCCCATCAGACAACGTGACGCCGTCATGTTTTAACAACTGTCACGGCAAAACTGTGGATGAAAAGGCAGTCCGGCACAAACGGAAGTAGTTTTAATTCAGCTCTAGGTTTATTCTCTTTTTCTTTCCCCCCCCCCCCTCGCTACTGCTCACCCAAACTGAACCTAGGAGTGCTAGAAAGCCTTGAGGCTTCTGGAAGGCTGATAAAATACAGGTAATCCTTGATTTACGACCATGATTGAACCAGTGGTGAAATCTACATTTTTTTTTACTATTGGTTCTGTGGGTGTGGCTTGTTGGGCATGGCAGGAGACACATACTGCAAAATCTCCATTCCCACCCACTCTAGGGGAAGGATACTACAAAATCCCCATTCCCTCCCCACTCCTGGGGGAAGGATACTGCAAAATCTCCATTCCTACCCACTCCAGGGGAAGGATACTACAAAATCCCCATTCGGTCCCCACTCCAGGGGAAGGATATTGCAAAATGTCCAATCCCACCCCACTCCTGGGGGAAGGAGACTGTAAAATCTCCATTCCCACCCCACTCTGGGGCCAGCCAGAAGTGGTATTTGCCAGTTCTCCGAACTACTGAAAATTTCCGCTACCGGTTCTCCAGAACCTGTCAGAACTTGCTGGATTTCACCCCTGGATTGAACCCCAAATTTTTGTTGCTAAGCAAGACATTTGTTAAGGGACTCCACCTTGAGTTGCCATGTGCAATATATAATTTTCTAAATAAATACATGAGTTTTGCCCTGCTTTATGACTTTTCTTGCCTCAGTTGTTAAGTAAATTGTTGCATTTGTTAAGGGAGTCATACGGTTGTTAAGTGAATGGTTTCCCCCCATTGACTTTGCTGGTCAGAATGTCGCAAAAGGGCACCTACATGACCCCGAGACACTGCAACCGTCATAAGTATGAGTCAGTTGCCCAGCGTCTGAATTTTAATCACGGGGATACTGCAACAGCTGCCAGTGTCATAATTCACTTTTTTCAGTGTCATAATTCACTTTTTTTTCAATGCTGTTATAGCTTCAGTCACTAAATGAACTTGTTGTAAGTTGAGGACTGCCTGTACGCAGGACGGTTTCCCTGAAGTGGAAGGAAAAATGAGCCGAGGTGGCGCAGTGGTTAGAGTGCAGTACTGCAGCTACTTCAGCTGACTGCTAGTTCAGCAAATCAGCAGATCAAATCTCACCGGCTCAAGGTTGACTCAGCCTTCCATCCTTCCGAGGTGGATAAAATGAGGACCCAGATTATTGGGGGCAATATGCTATCTAGTATACTGTCTTTGGTGTAAGCCGCCCAGAGTCCTCGGAGAGTAGGCGGCATAGAAATATGACTAAGAAATAAAAATAAATAGGCATAGAAATATGAATAATAAATAAATAAAATAAAATAAATTAAAAAATCAAATGCTGCAGTGAAGAAAACATCTACGATCGCTTACACATCTGTCATAAGCCGCAACCTCAATGCACTTACCTGACATGGCAAGATAACACAACCTATTATTTAAAGCCTCGGATTAAGTATAGAATGCAACAAAGAGGATAATTCTTCCACCTTGCAGCCTTTGCAAATTACATATATTAGGTCCCAAAGCTGCTGCAATTTTGTCGTGGATCTTTAAATGGGCACCTTTGGTGCCAGTCACTACAACTCCCAATGGCAGGGGTGTGTGAAAATACACCCGGCATTCAAATGGGTGCATTTTTATTTTGTTTTTTAACCCAAAAGCCGACTGAAAACATTTGGGAAATCTTCGGCTGCCTGCTGTGGGGTGGGCAGAAGGTCAGGGTGGAAAGGTCTTACGTCTTTGGAGTGAGAAAAGGTTGGGGTCAGTTGGGGTCAAGACCTGAAGTAGCCTCAAGGTTCCACACCCCCAAGAAGGACACACACTCACCGAGACAAGGCCATGGATGGTGATCTGGAGTTTTTTCAGCTTGTCAATCACCATTTCGCCCAGCGGTGGGGAAAAAGTGGGCGAACAGCTCCACTCAACTGCAATGACATGAAAAGAACCAACCCTTACTTGGCCAGTAATTAAGAGAGCCAGTTTGGCCTAGCGGTTATAGCACCGGGCTAGAAACCAGAAGATGGGGAGTTCTAGTCCTATCTTAAGACATGAAAGCTGCTTAGGTGACCTTCCGCCAATCACCAGGAGACTGTGACTTCTAGTCCCGCCCTAAGCAGGAAAGCCAGCTGGGTGAGTTTGGGCCAATCACTAGGAGATGATAAGTTCTAGTCCTGCCCTAGGCATGAAAGCCAGCTGGGTGACTTAGAGCCAATCACCAGGAGATGGTGAGTTCTAGTGCTGGATTAGGCATGAAAACCAGCTGGGTGAATTTGGGCCAATCACTAGGAGATGGTGAGTTCTAGTGCTGGATTAGGCATGAAAACCAGCTGGGTGAATTTGGGCCAATCACTAGGAGATCGTGAATTCTAGTGCTGCATTAGGCATGAAAGCCAGCTGGGTGACTTTGAGCCAATCACCAGGAGATGGTGAGTTCTAGTGCTGCATTAGGCATGAAAACCAGCTGGGTGAATTTGGGCCAATCACTAGGAGACGGTGAGTTCTAGTGCTGCATTAGGCATGAAAGCCAGCTGGGTGACTTGGAGCCAATCACTAGGAGACGGTGAGTTCTAGCCTGCCTTAGGCATGAGAAGTAGTCTGGGGGACTTTGGGCCAATCGCCAGGAGACGGTGAGTTCTAGTGCTGCATTAAACATGATGCATCACCAGGAGATTTCATGTTTCCTGCTCGGGACATTTTGTTCACTGCTATTGATGAAATATCAAAAAAAGGCTTACCTTTGTATTTGGTGACAATCGCTGAATTGACGCTTAAAGGCTCCTGAAATGACACTTCGACAGAAGTGCTGCTGGCCACTGATAGGTGGACATTTGTAGGTGGATCTGGGACTCCTGCGGGTGGGGCGGAAGCACAGATATCAGGAAAAGCGATCCAAACGTCCCGAAGGAATATTAATCCAAGGCAAACTTAAAGAGTCTGATTGTTACAGTCAAAATGAAACCAAAATCTTTGGAAAGGAAATGGTGGAAAGAAAGATAACCTTGATAGAGACACAAGTGGTCCTTGACTTACATCCCCATGGTCATGTGATCAAAATGTTGGCGCTTGGAAATTGCCATGTGTTTATGATGGCTGCAGTGTCCCAAGGTCACGTGATGATCAGCTGACTTCCAACAAGCAAAGTCAATGGACAAAGCCAGATTCGCTTAACAGCCATGTGACTTGTTGAACAATTGCAGTGATTCACTTAACAACCAGGACAAAAATAAATAAATAAATAAAGGTTGTAAAATCAGATGTGACTCATTCAACAAAGGGAAGTTCTGGTCCCAATTGTGATGATAAGTCAAGGACCACCTGTGAATACAGCTATAGTCTATACATCTGTGTCAGTGGTGAAATATAAAATTTGTTACGACCGGTTCTGTGGGCGTGGCTTGGTGGTAGTGGTGGTAATGTGATTGGGCGGGCGTGGCCAACTTTTTTTTTTTTTTTTTTTTTTTACTTTTAAAAGCATTTTTTCTACAACCTTAAGAGGTTGCAGAAAAAAAATGCTTTTAAAAACCTCTGACGATCAGGCAACTCAACTGGGATCGTCAGAGGCTTTTAAAAGCATTTTTTTTCTACAACCTCTTTTAAAAGCCTCTGACGATCCCAGCTGAGCCGCGCGATCATCAGAGGCTTTTTTTTTTTTTTTTACTTTTAAAAGCATTTTTTCTGCCGAAGAGGTTGTGATTCCGCCGAAGCGGAAATTTGGATTTCACCACTGCGTTAACCCCTGCCCCACCGCGGCTGATTACAGCTATGTTAGCTAGGAATGGAAGTTATGTTTTCCTTTCAAACTCAAAGGAGCTGGAGAGTGGAGCTTGGTGGCTTTGCCAATCAGTCTTGCTCCTTACTTGACTCATCTTAAGGCGTTCCACAAGAGACATGTTGATTACAAGCATGTCTCTTGTGGATCCCCAATAGCCGTGACAAAGCTTAATCTCCCTACGTGCACAGCGGTACATTCGGGAGAAATATGTGGTCTCAAACTTCTGCCCAACAAAAGGGTTCTTGGAACAGGACTGGGGAACCCTAGTGACTTGCTACAAGAACAGCAGACGTAAATATTCTGACTCACTTACTACATTTACAGTGGCTGACATGAACAAGACGAACTGAGAACTTCCTTCTTAAAGATGGACTCAACATAATGGATTCTCATTCGATACAGGTAGTCCTCAATTTGCAACCATTTTGTTTAATGACCGCTTGAAGTTACAATGGCACCGAAAAAAAAAGTGAATTTTTTTTTACACACTTAACGACCGTTATAATATCTCCCATGGTCACGTGATCAAAATTTGGACACACTTGGCAACTGGTTCGTAGTTATGACGGTTGCAATGTCCCGGGGTCATGTAATCCTCTTTTGTGACCTTCCTAATGAGCAAAGTCAGTGGGGGAAGCCAGATTCACTGAACAACTGGGTTACTAATTGAACAACGGCAGGGATCCACTTAACAACGGTGGTGAGAAAGGTCGTAAAACAGGGCAAAGCTCGCTTAACAACAATCTGTCTTAGCAATGGAAATTTTGGGTTCCATTGTGGACGTAAGTCAAGGACTACCTGTGAGTGCTGGTTTGCATGGCCCTGGCTCCCCTTTTCTAATTGTTAGTTTGGAAGGTATATATGTATGTATGTACGTACGTATGTATGTATGTCAATAGCAATTATACTTAGACTTATATACTGCTTCGCAGTGCTTTTACAGCCCCCTCTAAGCAGTTTACAGAGTCACCATCTTGCCCCCAACAATCTGGGTCCTCATTTTACCCACCTCAGAAGGATGGAAGGCTAAGTCAACCTTGAGCCGGTGAGAATCGAACTGCGGTCGGCAGAATTAGCCTGCAATACTGCAATTTTTGAAGGGACGCGGTGGCTCAGTGGCTAAGACGTTGACCTTGTCTATCGAAAGGTCGGCAGTTCAGCCGTTCGAATCCCTAGTGCCACAAAACGGGGTGAGCTCCCGTTCCTTGTCCCAGCTTCTGCCAACCTAGCAGTTTGAAAGCACGTTAAAAAATGCAAGTAGAAAAATAGGGACCACCTTTGGTAGGAAGGGAACAGCGTTCCGTGCGCCTTTGGCGTTGAGTCATGCCGGCCACATGACCACGGAGACGTCTTCGGACAGCACTGGCTCTTCGGCTTTGAAACGGAAATGAGCAGCGCCCCCTAGAGTCAGGAACGACTAGCACGTATGTGCGAGGGGAACCTTTACCTTTACCTTACTACATTGTAACCACTGTGCCACCATAGCTCCGTTGCATCACCATGGCTCCTTATATGTATGTAGGTTTATTTGTTTATCAAACATCTTAACCTCCCATCTCCCTCATAGAGGGATTGCATATTTCTTCCAATATTCCAATGGATCAAAATTCCCGATCTTTCTAAACGGCGGCATAGAGGCCCCTGTTTTTCCCAGAGACTCACGTGCGTGCTCAAATCCGGCGTTCATGCGCTTGTAAAGCCGGTATCGCCATTCCCAGGCCTTCAGCTGTTTCTCCTTTTCTGAACTTTCCGCGTTGGGCAGCTCGTTCACCACTTGCGCGGTGAGATCATTCACCCGCTGTTCTGCTTCCCGAACCAGGGTTGCCAGATGCAAAGACCGGCTCTCCAGGCTTACAACTTGGGAGAAAAAAAAAAAAAGAGAGGAAGATGAAAATATGAAAGTTTGGAAAAAGAAAGAGGGGAGAAGGAACAATTCTCTCTACATATTGGAAAGGTTTCTCTATGGCTTTAGACTAGGGCAGTGATGGCTAACCTTTTTGCCATCGCGGGCCAGGAGGGGGGGTGCGGGAGGTTCACACGTGTGTGTGCCCACACCCATAATTCTATGAGCCCCACTCTGCACATGTACGCACAACCCCCCTCCCCCACCTCCTGGCACGCGATGGCCCGGTATGACCTCTCTAGGAGTCTCTGGAGGCTGGGGACAGCAAAAAACGTCACTTCCTGCCCCACCGGGAGTTGGAAAATGGGCTGTTTCAGGCCTCTGGAGGGCCTCCAAGGGAGTGGGAAAGGCTGTTTTCACCCTCCCCAGATGCACAGAGAGGATCTGAAGCCAGGTGAGGAAGAAAAATGGGCCTTCCGCATCCCTCCAGGCCCTCCAGAGGTAGGAAACAGGTTGTTTCCCTACTTCTGGTAGGCCCAGAAAGGCCCGAAAATCATCTGGCCAGCGCGCGCATGCACGCCAGAGCTGAGCTGGCATGCCCACTGATATGGCTATGCCTACCACCTGTGGCACACGTGCCATAGGTTCGCCATCACGGGACTAGGGTTTCTCAAACTTGGCCAACACAGCTGGCTGGGGAATTCTGAGAACTGAAGTCCACACATCTTAAAGTGGCCAAGGTTGGGAAATTCTGCTTTAGACTTAGAGCAGTGATGGTGAACCTCTGGGGTCGCAACCCGGAAGAGGAGCTGCCCAGGGGCACATGTGCGCACCCGAAAATGAACTTCCGGTTTCAGCTACTGAACTTGTGCTTACAGCCAGCTACTCTTCCGGGTTTCTGGCATGCATGCGCACGTGATGATCAGCTGGACAGACCACGTGCTCATACAAAAAGGCCGGTTGATCATCACGTGCGCATGTGCGCCAGAAACCCGGAAGAGGAAACGGGCGACACTGCGGGTGCCAGGCAACATGGCTCCATAAGTTTGTCATCACAGACCTAGAGAATGCCCATTCCTAGCAATTTTACAAATCCAAGTAATTTTTCTCAATCCTTATTTCCTAAACAGAATAATAATAATAATAATAATAATAATAATAATGATGATGATGAAGAAGAAGAAGAAGAAGAAGAAGAAGAAGAAGAAGAAGAAGAAGAAGAAGAAGAAGAAGAAGATCCTGCTTACTTTTTTGTGAGGAGGAGGAGGAGAAGAAAGAGGAAAAGGAGGAGGAGGAGGAGGAAGAAGAAGAAGAAGAAGAAGATCCTGCTTACTTTTTTGTGAGGAGGAGGAGGAGAAGAAGAGGAAGAGGAAGAGGAGGAGGAGGAGGAGGAGGAAGAAGAAGAAGAAGAAGGAGAAGGAGAAGGAGAAGGAGAAGGAGAAGGAGAAGGAGAAGGAGAAGAAGAAGAAGAAGAAGAAGAAGAAGAAGAAGAAGAAGAAGAAGAAGAATTATTGTCGTCTTCGGAGAAGGGCAGCATATAAATTGAACTAATAAATAAATAAACTAATAAATAAATATGTTTAAGCCTCTAGGCCAGTGATGGCTAAACTTTTTTGGACCGAGTGCCCAAAGCACACATTCATGCAAGCGAATGTGCGTGTGCACACCTAAACCCCCAAAACGCAATGCACGCGCGGCCCCCATGCATGGGCCTTTGTGCATGCACCCCACCCCTCATGCATTCGCATGCGCGGCCCCCTGCACGACCCCCGCCCCCGCAAATACACGGCAGAGACCTGAAGACCAGCTTGCCAGTGGGAGGCATGCGGGCATGAGCAGCAGACCTGAACTGAGGTGATAGCTCGTGTGCCATCAGAGAGGGCGCAGCATGCCATCTCTGGCCCACATGCCATAGGTTCGCCATCACGGCTCTCGACACTTAATCATCTGTTGCTCTTCTTGGAATTCCTCATTAATTAATTCATTAATGATTCCGCCTCATTGTTCTCTTCTTCCACCTGAAACCAGTTCTTTTCAGATCGACCCAATTTGGGTCGGTTGCTGGGACCCGAGGTTTAGTCTTCCGAGCTTTCGGCTTCATGCTGGAACCCATCTATGAGAACGAGAGATCCTTGGACTTCTGGCAGATGTTTCATTACCTAAACTAGGTAACATCCCCAGTGCTAGAAGAGAATAGGGTTTTCTCTCATTTTATAGATTTGTAGCTTACCCTGTGTCTCCCGCCAACACTGACGGAGCAAGCCACTAGTATATAACATGAGAGTAAACCCCAACTCCCTTCTAGCGCTGATGATGCTGGGTAGTGAAACACCTGCTTAAATTCAACCAAGCTCAGAGAGCACCAAGGATCCCACAGTCCTCCTCCTCCTTTCCTCCTCCACTCTGCAAACCACCCTCCCTTCTAGTACTGATGATGTTCTAGATCAGGGGACGGCAACCTTAAACACTCAAAGAGCCACAAAGGCCCTAACCGGAAGCCCCCCGTTCAATTCTGGAGCCAACCGGAAGTCCGGTTCCCCCCACCATAGAGTCTCCTCCTAGTGCGGCATCCTTTTTCCTCTGCCAACCGGAAGTCTGGTTCCCCCCACCATAGAATCTCCTCCTAGCATGGCATCCTTTTTCCTCTACCTATCCTAACTGAAAGCCCCATCAATTGTGGAGCCGACTGGCAACAGGGAGCTGCATCAGAGGGATGAAAGAGCCACATGCGGCTCCCGAGCCACAGGTTGCTGACCCCTGTTCTAGATTACGTTTGCATAATAAAACATCTGCAGGAAAACAACCAAGCTCAGAGAGCACTCAGGACTCCTCATTTCAACCCTGAGCTACAGATGTTCTCTATTATTGTTACTATGAAGAAAGAGCTCGGAAGAGGGTAAGGACCGTAAGAGCTTCTGACTTACAGTGAGGACTTTCCTTGGCTCCAGCCAGCAAGAGGGTCTTGGCAATGGGCGAGTTGTTGGTCATGATGGCGATATCTAGTGGCAGGAGTCCTTCACTGTTAGGAGTATTAAGATCCAGTTCCTCCAGACTGTATTGCTTGAGTAGCTCTTGCACCTTATCCAGGTCTTGTAACTCAACGGCCTCAAACAGAGCAGCATTGCCTTGAAACTGCAGAGGGAAACAAAGTCACACCATCCTGCTAGATTTGAGTATCATCTGGCATTCTACGAGACCTTACCTTGTTTTTAGCATACTCATCTACATTCAAAGGGATGGGGAGAAGGGAGATGGCATCAGTGGTGAAATCCAATTTTTTTTTACTACCGGTTCTGTGGACATGGCTTGGTCGGCGGGGTGTGGCTTGGTTGGCGTGGCTTGGTGGGCATGGCAGGGGAAGGATACTGCAAAATCTCCATTCCCACCCCTCTCCAGGGGGAGGATACTCCAAAATCTCCATTCTCAACCCACTCCAGGGGAAGAATACTGCAAAATCCCCATTCCCTCCCCACTCCAGGGGAAGGATTGCAAAATCTCCATTCCCACCCCACTCTGGGGCCAGCCAGAGGTGGTATTTGCCGGTTCTCTGAACTACTCAAAATTTCCACTACCGGTTCTCCGAACTGCTCAAAATTTCCACTAACTTAACACCTGCAGTGATTCACTTAACAGCTGCGGCAAGAAAGGTTGTAAAATGGGGCACAACTTGCTTCACAACTGTCTCGCTTAGCAACTGGAATTTGCTAATTCAAAGCTAGGCCCCCACTTGACTCCTCCCTCCAGCGTAGCTGGCAATTCCCTAATATCTAGAAGGTCATGTTGTCCCCTTTTTATTTTGGAATAAGAAACCATGGACCTTCTAAAATCCACTGAGCTACTTACTCAAACTAGATACCAGTAGTAAAATCAATTTACCAGGTAGGATTTTCTCTGTTTCTCCTTTTCAGCTTTCCCGGCTAGGTTTCCTTCATCAAATGACATGTAGTTAACTCTGAATTTTCCAGAGAGATTCCGATAAAGCCTCTTGGCGGCATTTGGGGATGATGGTCCCGACTGCTTTCGAGCATGGGCCAGCTGCAGATCTCTTAGTTGCTGGGTCATTTTTGGTGAGGAAGACCTAAGGAACGACAACAACAAGAAGAAAGGAAGAATGCTAAATTAAATATCTTTTTTTAAAAAATGACAACCACAAGTTGCAGATGAAAGCTGCTGAAGTTTATTAGCAAAAAATAGGTTTGTTAGCAGAGTGGGGAATAAAATGCTTTGTCAACTCAAAGGTTTGCTACAGCATTAGATGAAAATTGCTACCCCAACATAGCATTTTAAGATTTCTGACTGTTTTTAGGTGTCGATTATATCCATCAGTGCAAAACAGTGTAAAAGACATGTATTTTATTAAGTCTTTTATACAACGGATAAAGTATCTAGCATGGAATTTTAAAATACATGTCTTTTATGTCTTTTATTTTTATTTTACTTTTTTTCTTTTTGCTTTTTTTACAAGAATAAAACTTATCCTCCATATTTACAGTCAAGATCGGCTTAAAACATGCACTTAAAACAGCTTCTAAATGAAAATCTAGGACTGTATGTAAACCATAAAAGTAAAAAATTAGAATAGATAAAAAGACACATTTGATAATAAGGTTAACGTAACTTCATATCAGAAGTAGGTCGTAAGGCCTTTGCTAAATCTTCCTTCCTTCCTTCCTTCCTTCCTTCCTTCCTTTCTCCCTCCCTCCCTTCTTTCTTTCTTTCCTTCCTTTTTTCTTTCTTTCTCTTTCATTCATTCATTCATTCATTCATTCATTCATTCATTCATTCTCTACCTCCCTTTTCCTTCCTTCCTTCCTTCCTCTTTCTCTCTCTTTCTTTCTTTTTCTTCCTTCCTTCCTTTCTTCCTCCCTCCCTCCCTTCTTTCTTTCTTTTTCTTTCTCTTTCAATCATTCATTCTCTACCTCCCAAAGATTTAGTGGTTTGTCCTTGTCTAATAGTGCCATTAACTGATACACCAAACTGGTGTGCATACAGTAGGCTTGAGGAGGAAAGGGAGGGAGGGAGGGAGGAAGGAAAAGGGAGGTAGAGAATGAATGATTGAAATAAAAAATAAAATGTGTTACTGCCTTATTTATTTTTTTCTGGGAAGGCCTGCAAAATGGCAGCGACTTTAAAAGTCTCTCTCCCTTTTGCATCATGCTAAAGAAGCATCTCTCTCAAGAAACCCCCTCCCCACCCCACCCCACAGTCCTGATGTTTAGAGACAGCCCTGCAGAAGGTATTAAGGGACCCCCAACCGCAATTATTCGTGATTGCAATGATGTTATCTGAGGCAACATGCAATGAATTACATTATTTTGCTTGGAGTTTTTTTTTTTTTTTAATGAGCTTTGAAATACAGTAGTTTCTTTAGTCTCCTTCTAGGCATTTTTCTAGATGGGAATGGAAGGGGGAAGATTAACCTGTCTCTCTTAAACATATTAGTTTTTTTGTACCCGTGCCAAGGGGTGGAACTGAGGCAAAATCTGGGTTTTTAGCCTGACACGTAGTTTAGGATTACGAAAGTCTGGATGGCTCCAGACTTAACCATCATCTGGAAGGCTGTGAATGATTTGATCTGGCACCAAAGTTAATCGGAGAGCGATGCATCTTGGTGTGGTTTCTCTGGTCCTTTGGCTGTGCGAACAAAGCCGAGGCAGACAATGGGTGTAATTAACGGGGAGATTATCTGCGTCCGTATCGAGTGAAAATGGAGGGAAATAACTCCCCGGTGTGGGTTTGACACAAGTCCCAAAGGAAGAGCTGGAAGGGAGCATTTGCAGACATCAGATAAGAGGTTGGCGAGCTTGGGAACCAGTTCAGGAATGAAAAATGGGAAAGAACGGGTTATTTTTTTCACGACAAGCGGTCCTTGACTTACAACCACAATAGGGAACCAGAATTTCCATTGGCCCTATGAAGGTGTCTTGCCAAATTGTTGAAGGAAGGACAATCAAATAATATTGGTGAGGCACTGTTGAGTCTGGAATGGATATGAGAGGAGAGGAGAGGAGAGGAGAGGAGAGGAGAGAAGAGGAGAGGAGAGGAGAGGAGAGGAGAGAATAGAATAGAATAGAATAGAATAGAATAGAATAGAATAGAATAGAATAGAATAGAATAGAATAGAATAGAATAGAATAGAATAGAATAGAATAGTTAATCAGTGGAACAACTTGCCTCCAGAAGTTGTGACTGCTCCAACACTGTAAGTTTTTAAGAAGAAGTTGGATAACCATTTGTCTGAAGTGGTGTAGGGTTTCCTGTCTAAGCAGGGGGTTGGACTAGAAGACCTCCAAGGTCCCTTCCAACTCTGTTATTCTGTTCTGTTCCATTCCGTTCCGTTCCGTTCCAAGAAAGGCCATAAAATGGGGCTAATAAACTCACTTAACAAATGTCTCAACAGCAGAAATATTGGGCTCAATCGTGGTCGTTAACCCGAGGACTGCCTGTACCGTGTGTGAACCCAGCTGTTTGCAGCTTCTTTAACTAACCATGGTCTGAAAAACCAAAGTTTGGGGCAAAATTTCAGCCCCTGACAGAAGAAACTGTGTACAGGATTGATTTCCCAATGTTGTTGTGTTTTGGGGGTTTTCTTCTTCTTCTTCTTCTTCTTTTTTTTTTTGACTAGTAAAATCGACCTGAGATGCTTTCCTCTCATGGAAATTACACGGTGAGCATTTCTTATGAATGAAACCTGTCTCCAGCCCCTTGGTGACAGTTGGTATTTGCCGTGTCAAGGAAAGACATGAGAACAAACATGCTCCCCGATGGGGTAAATACTAGCTGTCATGGGACCCAGGCGATGCTCGCCGTGTGACATGGGAAGGGTAGTATCATCTCATGACAAAAGTCTTTATATTAAAAGTCACTGTGGGCGCCAGGCCTCTGGCATAGCATTAAATAATAATAATAATAATAATCTCTTTCCGTGTCCTTGCTCCCAGATCTTCAAAATGGCTTATCAACCAGTCAAATCATGAACAATATGAAACAATCAGGAAAAAAAAAACAATAACATAAACCACATCATATAATTAAAAAGTACATGCTGGAGGACAATGAACTCGTAATGTCATTTGCTAATTGGCATGGGGACAGGGTTGAAATGCTCCCGGTTCGGACCAGATCACCCGATCCGATAGCGATGGCGGTGGGTGGTTCGGAGAACTGGTAGCAAAAACCCCTGCGTCCCCCCACCCCCCCACATGCCCAGTTGAGCCGCGTGATCATCAGGGGCTTTTTTTTTTTTTACTTTTAAAATCATTTTTTCTACAACCTCTTCAGCCGAAAAAATGCTTTTAAAAGTAAAAAAAAAAAAAAAAGCCTCTGATGATCACGCGGCTCAGCTGGGATCGTCAGAGGCTTTTAAAAGCATTTTTTTCTACAACCTCTTCGGCTGAAGAGGTTGTAGGGGAAAAAATGCTTTTAAAAGCCTCTGACGATCCCAGCTGAATTGCCTGATCGTCAAGAGACTTTTAAAAACATTTTTTCCCTACAACCTCTTCAGCCAAAAAAATGCTTTTAAAAGTAAAAAAAAAAAAAAAAAAAGTTGGCCACGCTCACCCAGTCACATTACCCCCCCACCACCAAGCCACGCCCACAGAACCAGTAGTAACAAATTTTACATTTCACCACTGGAATGGGGGGTAGGAGAACGGGGGTAGTTGGTAACCAGACAGACTGCTGTTGTTAAATGAATCAGATTTTACTGTCTCGTTTGCCATGGTTGTTAAATGAAGCCACCGACGGTGATGGATGCTAACTTTTTCTACTCCCCCTGAAAGAGTAATCCTTTTAGGAATGCTGTTCTATATGACGGAAAGATCAGTTAGGATTCTGGATAGATACAGATTAACAGAGTTGGAAGGGACCTTGTAGGTCATCTAGTCCAACCCCCTGCCCAAGCAGGAGACCACTATACCCGTGATGGCGAACCTATGGCACGCGTGCCCGAAGTGGCGCGCGGAACCATCTTGCCTGGCACGTGTGGCATTGTCCGTTCCTCTTCCATGTTTCCAGCGCTCAGCGACAATCAGCTGGCCTTTTTGCATGCAGCAGTGCCGAAACAGCTGGTTTTCCGTTTTCCTGCATGAGTATGCACGCCGGCCAGCTGATCGTCGCACGCATATTTGCACCAGAAACCCAGAAGAGTAGCTGTCTGAAACCGGAAGTTCAGTAGCTGAAACCGGAAGTTCATTTTTGGGCACGTGCTTGCGCCCACTTCCTGTTTGTGGCCCAGACGCGCAGTGCCAAAAAGGTTCGCCATCACTGCCCTACACCATTTCTGACAGAGGGCAGTCCAGTCTCTTCTTGAAAGCTTCCAGTGATGAAGCTCCCACAAACATCTGAAGGCAACTTCTGTTCCATCACACGGCCATTAAGCGAATCTGGCTCTTCCCCCTCCCCCCACCCTCCCTGCATTGACTCTGCTTGTAGAAGCCAGCTGAGAAGGTGTCAAAGGGCAGTCCCAGGACCCGGGATGCTGCAAAATTCTGGCTGCCGGGATCACGTGACCACGCTGCAACGGTCATTCGTGCGACGACCAATTGTAAATCACTATTTTTCCAGCATCGTCATAAATTGAGGACTACCGCGGTGTTTTCCTACGCATGTACCCATTATTCTCCCTCTCTTTCTTCCACCCGGCAAACGATTTCATTTTCTCTGTTTTCAACTTCGTTTAAAAAGTTAAATGGTTCGGTTTCTAACAGACCCTGAAGCTTACAGAAATTCTGTCCGTGCCAGAAATAAGTTTTGTTTGTTCCTCTGTATCCCTAATGATACTAGCAGAGCTCTACAAAG
Source organism: Arizona elegans (assembly GCA_022577455.1). Lineage (NCBI taxonomy): Eukaryota > Metazoa > Chordata > Lepidosauria > Squamata > Colubridae > Arizona > Arizona elegans. Next base: position 11,658,291 of record JAKOOJ010000022.1, on the reverse strand, counting down.
AAGTGCCCCCCCCCCACTACTTAACCACAAGGCCAGCAGGAGCCAAGCAACAGACAGTGGGTTTTGTGTGTGTTTGTGTATGTGTGTAAAAGAGACGGAGCTTTGGGCCGTCTACTGAAACAATAATCTTAGCATCGCTTCTTGTGGCCAATTGCAGCAAGCCTTCCATGTATCGGAGAGCGCATGGGAAGATGTGGAGACACGCAGGCAACGAGAAAGAAACCAATACCATGTAAACCTTCTTTCCCATTATTATCCTACCGTTGTTCTTTGCAAGTCAAGATTAAAAGTCTACAGCGGCATTTGTCTCCTCAGCTGTTTTGTATAAGGCTAGTGATTTATCTCCTGAAAGCCGAAAACCAGAGTTAAGCTATTTGTACTCACTGCGTCATTGACCGAACGCCTTTTGTCTACTCGGTGTCTACACCGGATTAGTCCAAGTGGACCCTCCGATGCAGGGGAAAGTCTGTTTGGCTTTCGGATGCCATGGTAACACCTCACTTTGTTTGTAGCTACTTCTATAAATCACCACTATCTGTGAGGATTCATGGAGAGCGCCCCGTGGAAGGAGGGCTCCCTAGAGATTCGTATAGCTCCCACTTTCAAGACGTGTTAAAAAAAAAAAAGATGTTGAGATTCTGGGAAGAGTGCAGAGAAGAGCAACAAAGATTATTAGGGGACTGGAGCAGGAGTGAAATCCAGCAGGTTCTGACGAACCGGTAGCGGAAATTTTGAGTAGTTCAGAGAACTGGCAAATACCACCTCTGGCTGGCCCCAGAGTGGGGTGGGAATGGGGATTTTTGTAATATCCTTCCCCTGCCACACCCACCAAGCCACGCCATTCAAGCCATGCCACGCTCACCAAGCCACACGCACAGAGAGTAAAAAAATTTGAATTTCACCACTGGACCGGAGGCTAAAACATATGATGACTGGTTGCTGGAACTGGATATGTCTATTTTAATGAAAGGGATGCGGTGGCTCAGTGGCTAAAATGCTGAGCTTGTCAATCAGGTTGGCAGTTCAGTGGTTCGAATCCCTAGTGCCGTGTAATGGGGCGAGCTCCCGTGACTTGTCCCAGCTTCTGCCAATCTAGCAGTTCGAAAGCAGGTAAAAAATGCAAGTAGAAAAATAGGGACTACCTTTGGTGGGAAGGGAACAGCGTTCCTTGCGCCTTTGGTGTTTAGTCATGCCGGCCACATGACCACAGAGATGTCTTCGGACAGCGCTGGCTCTTCGGCTTTGAAACAGAGATGAGCACTGCCCCCTAGAGTCAGGAACAACTAGCACATATGTGCAAGGGGAACCTTTACCTTTACCTTATTTCAATGAAAAGAAGGACGAGGGGTGACATGATAGCAATCTTCTGATATCTCAGGGGCTGCCCCAAAGAAGAGGGAGTCAACCTATTCTCCAAAGCACCTGAAGGCAGGACAAGAAGCGACGGGTGGAAACTAATCAAGGAGAGAAGCAACCTAGAACTAAGGAGGAATTTCCTGATACGGTTGTTAAGTGAATCCACCTTTCCCATTGACTATGCTTCTCAGAAGGTTGCAAAAGGGGATGACATGATCCCGGGAGACTGCAAATGTCATCAATAGGAGCCAGTTGCCAAGCATCTGAATTTCGATTGTGGCCTAAGCCCAGGACTACCTGTACCTAGGTAGATGATTAATTAGAGAGATAGGTAGATTGTCCTTGCTCTATTTCAGTGATGGCAAACCTTTTCCAGACCGAGTGCCCAAAGCAAACCCCCAAAATGCAATGCGTGCGTGGCTCATGCGGGTGTGCCCCCCTGTGCATGCACCCCTATGCACACACGTGGGCATGCGAGCCGTCATGCACACACATGACCCCTGCATGCACCTCACCCACCCTTGCACGCCCCATGCATGCGTGCGAGGCCCCCCTGCATGTGCCCCACCTTCCCCCACATGCGCCCAGGCCCTCACGCATGCATAGCAGAGACCCAAAGACCAACTAGCTGGCAGGAGGCATGCGCGCATGAACAGTGGAGCTGAACTGGGGTGACGGCTCGCATGCCCACAGGGAGGGCGCTGTTGTGACCCAGGCCCAAGTAAGTAGTAGAAAAATCAGTCAGTGAAAAAACAAACTTTATTCGAACAGCTGAGAATTACTTCATTCCCAGCGTCGTTCAACTAAATTAAAGCAAATTCCTTCCAACACAAATTCCTCAGTCCTATCACAAACCTTGGTCCAATTAGGCAAACTGCCAAAGGCCTTTCTTGGCAAATGTTCAGAGGTCACAGATACAAAAATAAATACAAGACATAGACTAAGAAGAAGACGAAGCTACCAACATTGTTTTCCGGCAAAGCCCAAATGCCGTTGCTGGTCTGTTTTAAGCCTTATGGGAGGGGCCAATCATCTCTTGGCTCTACTCCTGAGTTGTCCTCTTTGCTTGAGCTGCTCTTGCCTTCTGGCAGCTCTTCTCATACGTGCAGTAGGAACAGGCTCCTCCTGTTACTCTGCCTCACTCCTATCAGTTTCTGGAGGCTCTGGAGTCCACACCTCACTCCCCGATGGCCCTGGCCCCATCTCTGCCTCCGACGCAGAGCCCTCATCCGGGCCTTCCCCAGCCTCCAGGACTGGCCCCTGTTCTTCCTCAGCCTCATCGCTGTCCGACTCCACTGCCAGCTCCGCAATCTGCTGCTGGTGGACCACAACAGGGGTTGCGTGCCACCTGTGGCACGCGTGCCGTAGGTTCGCCACCACGGCTCAATCTCTTCCTCAATTCTAATGCTTGGTTGAAAACTCCTTTAGCGTGCTTGCAGCTTGATACAAAATCCGTGCTGGACTCAGCAATGTTTCACCGCGATTATTTGCCTGTCCTTCCTTCAACAATTTGGCAAGACATCTTTCCTAATAGCCAAGGATGTTCCCTGAAACGCAGGATCGATAAATACCTCCTTCGCTCTTAGCGTGCCGATCATTCTGATCCTCCCAATTAAAACCCCAATGACATCATCTTCAAATCCAGCCACACCATGTGGATTTGCTGCACTGCTATTCCTCTTGGCACCTTCCTCCTGCTTCTCAGGCTCGCCTGCAGCTTTATTTACCTTCAACAAAGCAGATATTTTAATTCAATATACTCTCTGCTGTCAGGACAGGAAATCACCCTGGCACTCTCTTTTCTCCATCGCGAGCAGCAAATCTCCACACTCCAGGCCTCAGTGTTCATTCCGCATGACGTTAAACCAGCCCAGACGTTAAGCCGGCCCAGATGCACCATTGCTGCTCCAAACCTCGGATGGGTGGCAAACTCTCTTACAGGGCTAACTGAACCCTGTCTTGTATTCACTTTCAGAATTGGAAGCCTTGATTTTTTTTCCAACTCGAGTGTGCAACTCGGTCCAACGTTTGAAGCGATAATGCTCCATTTTAGCCAAGTTGATGGATCTGGGACTCAACGGAGCAGGTTGGTCTCCTCCTGCCAACTCATTGATACGTTTAGAGCAAGGGTGTCCAACCATGGTGACTTTTTAAGACCTGTGGACTTCAAATTGTGGACCTCAACTCCCAGAATTCCCCAGCCAGCATGGCTAACTAAACTGCTTTGTATTCGCTTTGGGAATTGGAAGTCTTGATTTTTCAATGGGGTGTGCAACCCGGTTCAAACGTTTGGAGCGAATAATGCTCCATTTTCGTCAAGTTGCTGGATCTAGGACTCAACGGAGCAGGTTGGTCTCCTGCCAACTCATTGATACATTTATGAGCAAGGGTATCCAACTGTGGCAACTTTTAAGACCCGTGGTCTTCAATTTATGGACTTCAACTCCCAGAATTCTCCAGCCAGCAAGTCCATAGGTCTTAAAGTTGGCAAGGTTGGGCACCTCGGATTTAGAGGTTAAGCTCCAAATTTTAGGAAGTTATGAGGTCAGAACAGATCAAGAAGGCATGTGCCCAGAAAGGAAGGTTCTGCATCTCTTTAGAATAGAATAGAATAGAATAGAATAGAATAGAATAGAATAGAATAGAATAGAATAGAATAGAATAGAATAGAATAGAATAGAATAGAATAGAATTCTTTATTGGCCAAGTGTGATTGGACACATAAGGAATTTGTCTTTGGTGCATATGCTCTCAGTGTATGCCATCTCCTTCCCTTTCCCCTAAGTGGGAAGTTTGTTGAGTTTTATCCAATGCATCGCTCACCACAACCCTTAACTGCCGCTTCGCATTCAATATCGAAGCGAAGAGACATCGGGCAAACGTCCCTACTACGGGAACCCACAGTTCCCTTTAATTACATTGTTTTTGTTTGGCTGATTCTTTTTCGTCTTCTTTGTTTTTTAAATTAGTTGTGCTGTGGGTTCTCCTTGATCTCTCCCCTGCCCTCTCTCCCCACCCTGCCGGATAAGGCCAGAGAAGGACATTCTAAATATGGCTGAGTTTGAAAGTCCACACTGAAACCCGAATCGCGGCACCAGACTGACTGGAATCGGTGCAGCCCAGGGTTTATGAGGGATAGGCATTCCAGCCTCCACTCAGAGGCTGGAGAAATAGCAGTGCTGGAAACAAGAAACAGCCAGAGAGTTGAAAGAGAGAGGGGAGAGGGAGGGAGGGAAGGAAGGTAGGAAGGAAGGATGGGGAGGGAGGGAGGGAGGGAAGGAAGGAAGGAAAGAAGGAAAAGGAGGGAGTGAAGAAAGGAGAGGAAGGAGGGTGGGAGGGAAGGAAGGAAAGAGAGGGAGGGAAAGAAGGAAGGAAGGAGAGGGAAGGAAGGAAGGAGGGAGGGAGGGAAGAAAGGAAGGAAGGAAAGGGAAGGAAGGAAGGAAGGAGAGGGAAGGAAGGAGAGAAAGAGAGAGGGGGAGGGAGGGAGACTGGAAAAAGTTCAGAGAAGAACAACTAAGATAATTAAAGGCCTGGAGACTAGAGATGGAAAAAGTTGAGATCTAAGATAATTAAAGGCCTAGACTGGGAGGGGAGGCGAAGGAAAGAGGGATGAAAGGAAAGGACGGACGGAAGGAAGGAAAGAGAAGACGGGACGAAGAGAAAGAGAGAGTGGGAGGGAGGGAGGGAGGGAGGCTGGAAAAAGTTCAGAGAAGAGCAACTAAGATAATTAAAGGCCCGGAGACTAAAACATATGAAGAACGATTGTAGGATTTGGGTTTGGCTAGTCTAGAGAAAAGAAGAACTGGGGGTGATAGGATAGCAGTGTTCCAATATTTGAGGGGCTGCCACCAAGAAGAGGGGTTCAGATTATTCTCCAAAGCGCCAGAGGGCAGGACAAGAAACAATAGATGAAAATCAATCAAGGAGAGGAGCAACCTGAAATTGAGGAGAAACATTCTAACAGTGAGGACAATTAACCCGTGGAACAGCCTTGCTGTAGGTGCTCTTATCACTGGAGGCTTTTAAGAAAATGCCGGACAGCCCCCTCTCTGAAATGGTATAGAATTTTATATAGAGAGGTTTTATGACTGCGCTGAGAATCTATCCTGATTGAAGCTGCAGTCAGAATTGTAGGACATATATATATATATATTTATTTTGTCAGAGGAGGTTCCACGGCCCTATAATTAAGCTTGCGGCATCTTGGAATTGTTGTGGGTTTTTTTTTTAAATTTGTTTAATTTAAAAGGAATACAGTGAAAACAGAATGGAGCAAGAAGTCAAAGTGACCCAAGCCTATCAAATCGCTTAATTAAATTATTTTGGCATGGAGAACCTCTGCAAGAACGGGAGGGAATGTCGGTTTGGCAGAATTCAGCGACGCTGGTTCCCTTGAATCTTGAATCAAGTTAAGGTTATTATGAGAAGTAGGCTAAAAGCTAGGTAAATGTTGGACTTGGGACCTGACCTCATTCTTAAGTGTAACCTTGGAAGTTCTGGCGTAGCCATTTTCAGGAAATTGCGGTTCTGCCTGCAAAACTTACAGTGCACCTGTTTTGTTTTTTTTTTGTTTTTTGTTTTTAAATTTGATTTATATGCCGCCCTTCTCCGGAGACTCAGGGCGGCTTACAATGCGTTAAGCAATAGCCTTCATTCTTTTGTATATTTTATACAAAGTCAGCTTATTGCCCCCACAAACTGGGTCCTCATTTCACCTACCTTAGAAAGGATGGAAGGCTGAGTCAACCTTGAGCCTTGGAGAGATTCGAACCAGCAGAAATTGCAGGCAGCTGTGTTAATGACAGGGTGCACCAAACCACTGTACTATCAAGGCTCTGTTCTTCCACCTTCGATTCAATTCAAATCTTTATTGTCAGGGCACAACATACGTACAATGAGATTGGTTGAGCTCCCTCAGTGCACCCCCCCAAACACAATACAACTCACAGTGAAGACAAAAAAAAACCCCTAACCCAATAAATCATATTAACAAAACACCCAGTCCTATTGCACCAGTGTGAACACATTACACATTCGATCAAATAGAAAAAGGAAAGGACAGAATAGCAGAGTTGAAAGGGACCGCTATACTTAACAACTGAGTTGCTGGTCCCTATTGTGGCCATAAATGAGAACTCCTGTAAAGCAATTATTCAGAACATTCTTGAGTTGGGATTATACTATGCTTGTCAGTGGTGGGTTTCAAATTTTTTTATTACTGATTCTGTGGGCGTGGCTTGGTGGGCATGGCAGGGGAAGGATACTGTAAAATCTCCATTTCCTCCCAATCAGCTGGGACTCGGGAGGCAGAGAATAGATGGGTGAGGGGCCAGTCAGATTTTTTACTACTGATTCTCCGAACTACTCAAAATTTCTGCTACCGGTTCTTCAGAACTGGTCAGAACCTGCTGAAACCCACCTCTGATGCTTGTGAGTGTGTTAAGGAAGGCTGGCAAATTAAGTTCTGTTTTAGTTTTTTTGAAACAACATCATGTATTTTTTTTTAATAATGCACCTTATAAATAGGGGCATATGGGTAAGTTTGGAAAAGGAGCATTTGCTAGGGGCATGGAGTATTATTACAGATGAATTTTGTCACAGCTAGATTTTCAATTTAAACCTACCTTCCTTCCTTCCTTCCTTCCTTCCTTCCTTCCTTCCTTCCTTCCTTCCTTCCTTCCTCCCTCCCTCCCTCCCTCCCTCCCTCCCTCCCTCCCTCCCTCAAATATTTTTGAAGGAACATTCACATCCTTGATGTGTTGACTGTTGCTTGTATAAGGGGGTGAGAGACGGGTACCTTGGTCCATATACCAAACGGATGACCCATTGGGATCCCCATATCAAAACAACTTACTTTATGTGTGGCCAGAACCTGAGAATAACATTTAACACAGCACAGGACTTGAGCAAAACGGTTCGGTTGAGATCTGCATACGTGGGACTGATTGGGATAGATTATAAGGGTGACACCGGAATGTAATTGTATGTCATTTTACTCTATTTTATATAATTATGTATCAAATCATATTGTATCTTATCCTATAACTATTGTATTTTACCTTTTATTTTAAATTGTTTGTATAAGATTTTATTGGTGATATGTGTTTGCACCTTGTGCTTTGATACGGCCTATAGGCTAATCAATAAAGCTAACCAAGTAGGGGCATGGAGTATTATGTCACAGCTAGATTTTCAAATTTAAACCTTCCTTCCTTCCTTCCTTCTCTCCTTCCTCCCTCCTTTCCTTCCCTCCCTCCTTCCTTCCTCCCTCCTTCCTTCCTCTTTCCATCCTCTCTCCCTCCCTTCCTCCTTCCTTCCCTCCTTCCTCCCTCCCTCCTTCCTTCCTTCCTCCTTCCTTCCTCCTTCCATCCTCCCTCCCTCCCTTCCTCCATCCTTCCCTCCTTCCTCCCTCCCTCCCTCCTTTCCTTCCTTCCCTCCCTCCCTCCCTCCTTCTTTCCTCCTTCCTCCCTTCCTTCCCTCCCTTCCTCCTTCCTTCCTTCCTTCCTCCCTCCTTTCCTTCCCTCCCTCCCTCCTTCCTTCCTTCCTCTTTCCCTCCTCCCTCCCTCCCTCCCTCCTTCCTTCCCTCCTTCCTCCCTCCCTCCTTCCCTTCCTTCCCTCCTTCCTTCTCCCTCCCTCCCTTCCTTCCTCCCTCTCCTTCCCTCCCTCCCTCCTTCCTTCCTCCCTCCCTCCGTCAAATATTTTTGAAGGAACATTCACATCTTTGAAGATATGGGATTGAACCCAGACTCCTCCATCAGAATGAAAGTGGAGGCCCTGAAATCCACAGGACTTCAATTTATTACTTGTTGCACTGATTTCCATAAATCCACCCTTAAGTATATCTTAAGTCTGCATTTAGACTTAACGTCCCTGAGATATATGCTAAACATGTTACTGTTGGGTCAGCAGCAACAAGGGAGCCCCGCCTTTCAGGGATAATGTTAAGGCTCCCTCGAGTTCAAGAGGCTCACATAATTTCCAAACATTTGGCATTCGCAACCTTTGGCTGTGCTGAACTGAAAGTGAGGAGAAGGAGGCGGTTATTAAAACAGGTTGTTGTAGATGTTGCTGTGGTAACACCAGCCTGCTTGGAGCCAACAGCTTAATCTGAGAGTATCACAGCTTGAGAACAAGGCTGGGAGGGAGGGAGGGAGGGAGGAGGGGGAAGGAAGCAAGGAGAAACTATCTTCTGACAGCAGGCGGACTGCTCCAAGCCTTCAGCTCTGGATAGATCCTGGGATGGAAACTCTGCAGAGATCCTGAGATGGAAATTCTGGATAGATCCTGAGATGGAAACTCTAGAGGGATCCTGAGATGGAAACTCTAGAGGGATCCTGAGATGGAAATTCTGGATAGATCCTGAGATGGAAATTCTGGATAGATCCTGAGATGGAAACTCTAGAGGGATCCTGAGATGGAAACTCTAGAGGGATCCTGAGATGGAAATTCTGGATAGCTCCTGAGATGGAAACTCTAGAGGGATCCTGAGATGGAAATTCTGGATAGATCCTGAGATGGAAACTCTAGAGGGATCCTGAGGTGGAAACTCTGCAGAGATCTTGAGATCGCCGCCTTTGGTCTGACCTAAGCATAGTACACAAAATCATCTGCTACAATGTCCTACCTATCAATGACTCCCTCAACCGCAACAATACACGAGCACACAATAGATACAAACTCAAAGTGAACCGCTCCAAACTCAATTGCAGAAAATACGACTTCAGTAACAGAGTGGTCAATGCCTGGAATGCACCACCCGACTCTGTCGTTTCATCCCAAAACCCCCCAAATTTTAACCTAAGACTGTCTACTGTGGATCTCACCCCATTCCTAAGAGGTCTGTAAGGGATCGTGCATAAGCGCACCAGCGTGCCTTCCGTCCCTGTCCTAATGTTTCCCCTATTTGTATCTATTTTATGTATCCAATCCATGTTTATAAAGGTAAAGGTAAAGGTTCCCCTTGCACATATGTGCTAGTTGTTCCTGACTCTAGAGGCCAGTGCTCATCTCCGTTTTAAAGCCAAAGAGCAGCGCTGTCCGAAGACATCTCCGTGGGCATGTGGCCGGCATGACTCAATGCCAAAGGTGCACGGAACGCTGTTCCCTTCCCACCAAAGGTGGTCCCTGTTTTTCTACTTGCATTTTTTACGTGCTTTTGAACTGCTAGGTTGGCAGAAGCTGGGACAAGTAACGGGAGCTCACCCCATTATGCGTCACTAGGGATTCGAACAACTGAACTGCCGACCTTTCAATTGACAAGCTCAGCGTCTTAGCCACTGTGTCGCCATGTTTATACTTATTACCTAATACGTTCTTGACAAATAAATAAATAAAAATAAAATAGAAATTTGATCTCGCTTTTCTCCCAAGTACCGTAGCAGATGCCTCTCTATTTTACAAGCCTAAGAAAATATATGCATTCTGTTGTTGTCTCCTCCTCTGCATTAGTTTCGAATCACCTATTAACCCAATCTGATGTCGTTCAAAGAGCTGGCAACAGTTGTCTTTTTTAAAAAACCTTCATTCCTGAAGGTTTCCTTCCTTCCAGCCATCCAAATGATACCATCAGCCTCTCTGAAGTTCTTCCATTTCTCCCAGCAACTTTCATTCCAATGTATTTCTCCTGGACTGGTCCAGGTTTCTTCATATTTTCTGCATATGTTAAATAGATAAAGTGGCCAGATACAACCTTGTTTTACCATGCTGGATCATTTCATCGCTCCATATTCTATTTATCTGTTGCTTCCTGGCCATCGTGCCAATTCTTCAAAAGGCAGCTGAGATACCCCAGTATATTGTTTAAAGGACTACCCAAATGTCAGATATCAGCAAGATAAAACTTGGGGCGTCTCATCTCTAAACCCAGTTGATTCAAACTCCTGAATCCAGTTCAGAGCTGGGTTTCAGCAGGTTCTGACCAGTTCTGGAGAACCGGTAGTAGAAATTTTGAGTAATTCGGAGAACCGGTAGTAAAAATTCTGACTGGCCCCGCCCCCATCTATTCTCTGCCTCCCGAGTCCCAGCTGATCGGGAGGAAAGGGGGATTTTGCAGTAACCTTCGCTTGGATTGGAGTGGGAATGGAGATTTTACAGTATCCTTCCCCTGCCACGCCCACCAAGCCACGCCCACCAAGCCACACCCACAGAACTGGTAGTAAAAAAAACCTGAAACCCACCACTGATCCAGTTGATTCGGTTTGTATACCTGGCAGTTTTGCTCCACGTTAAGTGCTTAAATGTGGATCGCCAAATCTTAACGATGATCTCACCAGATGATGCCAACGGGGGTGAATATTTGTAGCTCAGGAGCCCCTTCGTGGTCTCTGAGATTGGTTGTTTTCTTGCACGCATTTAATTACCCAACTAGGTAACATTGTCAGTATATGTAGGTGGGTTGGCTCTCTGTTTAAAAAGCTGTACAAAATTCTTCTTTGATCAGCCGTTCTGCCTGTCCCGCTCTCCCATCCTACCTTACCATGGAATGGTTTGTTACAGGTAGTCCTTGACTTACAACAGTTCATTTAGTGACTGTTTGAAATTACTACGGCACTGAAAAAAGTGATTTATGACCTTTTTACACACTTACGAGCACTGTAGCATCCCCAGAGTCACATGATCAAGATTCAGATGCTTTGGCAACTGGTTCCTATTTATGACGGTATTGCAGTGTTCCCGGGGTCATGTGATCCCTTTTTGCGACCTTCTGACAAAGTCAAGGTGGAAGCCAGATTCACTTTACAACCCTGTTATTCACTTAACAACTGCATGGGTTCACTTAATGACTGTGGCGAGAAAGGTCGTAAAACAGGGCAAAACTCACTGAACAAATGTCTCACTTAGCGACAGAAATGTTGGGCTCAATTATGGTCATAAGTCCTGTATTATGGCAGGCTCTGTGTGTTGTTATATAAGTTGCCATCAGTCCACGCGCCAAATATATACCGTATTTTTTGGAATATAAAACGCTCTGGATTATAAGATGCACCTATTTTTTGGGGGGAGGAAAACAAGAAAAAAAATTGCCTCTCCCTCCCAACAATTTGCCTCCTTGCAGCAAACAGCAAACAGCCTGTTTCATTTTCATTTTCAGCACAGCTGATTAGCACAAGAAAACAAAATCTGCCTTTGCCTCCCAGCAATTTGCCACCTTGCAGCAAATGGCAAACAGCGAAGGCCGAAAATGGCAATAGGCAATGGCAATCCCTGCAGCCTGAAACAGCTGATGGTCGGGAGGCCGATCCAACTGACAATCAGCTGCTTGTGCTAATCAGGCTGTGCTGAAGCTGAAACGGGCTGTTTGCTGCAAGGAGGCAAGTTGCTGGGAGGCAGAGGCCAAAGGGTGGGAGTTGGTGGGTAGGCGGGGCTACATTCGGTGTATAAGAGGCATCCAAATTTTCACCCTCTTTTGGGGGGGGAAGTGCATCTTATACTCAGAAAAATACGGTACTAAACAATATTCAATGTTGCTAAACAATGTTGCTGGTATCCTTAAGATTTACATTGACTGTTTCCTAATGTGATTTGATTGCTTATTTGTTCTCTATGACTATCATTAAGTGCTGTACCTTATGATTCTTGATGAATGCATCTTTTCTTTTATGTACATTGAGAGTGTATGCACCAAGACAAATTCCTTGTGTGTCCAATCACATTTGGCAAATAAAGAATTCTATTCCATTCCGTTCCGTTCCGTTCCGTTCCATTCTGTTCCGTTCCACTCCACTCTATTACATTGATGGAGCCAGTTTGGTATCATGGTTAAGATTCCAGTCTAGAAACCAGAAGACTGTAACTTCTAGACCCAAAGCTGGTTAGTTGCCCTTGGACCAGTCCCTCTGTTTCAGCCCCGGCAAGGGCAAACCACTAAGGACATCTTACCAATAAAACTTACAGGGACTTGCCCAAGTAGACACAAGTCTGATTCAGAGACACCAAACAAACAAAGAACTTCATAATTTAACATCGTGGAATGGACTGTATTCTTTCCCGTCTGGGTCATTTGATAAAAAATGAGAAATCCTGCAGAACAAATACTTAATCTTCCTTAATGTAACTAGAGGAAGAGTCGTTCCTGATAACACAACTTTATTACGTACACAAATGATGGGTTATTGTTCATTTGACCCCAGTGCAGGAACAACGATTCTGCTTTTCAGTTTTTTACCCAAGGAAATCTCTTGCAGCAAAGCAGAACATATTCTAAAACCAGTCATGGAAAAATATAACATAAGGGCTGGAGGGGGAAAAAAAAAAGTTATGCGGACAGATTTTTGGTCTGCCTCCATAAGGCTCGGTTATAACTAAGAATTTTTTAAAAAAATAGTTTTTGTTTTATTTATTTGTATCTCACTTTTTAATTTTTTTTTACACGTGACTAGAATAAAGGGGATTTACCTGCTTAAGACTTCTGTGCAGTCTTTAAAAAACTTGCACGGTCCCTGTATTCAGAAGAGAAGCTGGGTAACAAATTACTTAATTCGTTCACTCAATTTTGTATTTTGTTTGAATCGATCACATTGGAAAGCTGACAGCAATCAAACTGGATGGAGAACCAGGGTCTGCACAGAGCAATACTCCCAGTGAAGATGGACTCAGGTTGGCATCGGCTGGTGGTAAACAGTTGGTGCCCCCCCCCCCAACCCCACTCCAGACATACAGTTGTCTGAAGTCACCAAACGCAGGAACTGGGCATGTTTAGTTTAATGAAAAGAAGGACTAAGGGAGACATGATAGCGGTCTTCCAATATCTCAGGGGTTGCCCCAAAGAAGAGGGAGTCAAGCTATTTTCCAAAGCATCTGAGGGCAGGACTAGAAGCAATGGGTGGAAACTCATCAAGGAGAGAAGCAACCTAGAACTAAGGGGAAATTTCCTGACAGTGAGAACAATGAATCAGTGGAACAACTTGCCACCAGAAGTTGTGAATGCTCCAACACTGGAAGTTTTTAAGAAAATGTTGGATGACCATTTCTCTGAAGTGGTGTGGGGTTTCCTGCCTAAGCAGGGGGTTGGACTAGAAGACCTCCAAGGTCCCTTCCAACTCTCTTATTCTAAATTCTAAGACACCTCAGAATGTTTGCAAGCCAATAGGTGGACCAGAACTAACCAAGGACAGCAAGAATTCTCTGCAGCTTCTAACTTCACTACCTACATCCACAACTGTTGTGTGATGACGGCTTATTCTCCAAAGCAATCCAACCTTGAATTGAGGAGAATTTTCCTGACAGTGAGAACAATTAATCAATGGAATAGCTTGCTTCCTGGAGGTTTTCACTGGAGGTTTTCAAAAAAATAGACTGGGTTAGAAGAAAGACTTCTGCCTTGAGTAGGGGGGTTGGATTGGATGACCTCTGGGGTCCCTTCCCGCTCTATTGTTCTGTATTCTGTTGACTGCAGTGTTTCTGTTTTCATAATCGCAAGCAAATCCCCACCACAGATTCCAGTTGTTTCCAACCATGAGAACCTGGAAAATATTTCCCTTGGAAAAAAAATCATCCTTATTTTGAATATTTTCCCCAATGAGCCATCTTCTCTTGGCAGAATCGAATCACAAACAAAAGAAATTATTTGTTTTCTTTTCGTTAAAAAAAAAAGAAGAGAGAGAGAAAGAGAGAGAAGGCCTTTTTTAAATCCTGGAGACAGTCAGGATGAGTTGACGGACAGAAACTGATTCTGAGGTTAAAAAAAAAATGTCACAGGGACATTTGGACACAGTGGAGGGAGGAAGCCGGACCGAAATATCTGAGAGAAGATACTCTTTTGGAAACATTAGAACTTCTCGTTTCATGTACCGGGGGAAGCTACTTAGTTTAGTTCCATGGATAATATTACCAGATCTCCCTAAATGTGGGATTTCAAGAAGCACTGAATGTAGACATCAACAGGATCTTGAATGTCAGCTTGAGAAATAGGATCTGTGTGCCTCATTTATACAATTATGCCCTTTGACATTGTTGATTAATCCAGATTAATTTACATCCTTTCACTCTTACAGTTGCTTTGAATTCCAAAGAACGCTACGTAAAATGGGTAAATTTTCTGATTAGCAAAAAAACAAAAAGATCCTATACCAGTGGTGAAATCCAATTTTTTTTTACTACCGGTTCTGTGGGTGTGGCTTGGTCGGCGTGGTGTGGCTTGGTGGGCGTGGCTTGGTGGGTGTGGCAGGGGAAGGATACTGTAAAATCCCCATTCCCTTCCCACTCCATACTGCAAAATCCCCATTCCTTCCCCACTCCTGGAGGAAGGACATTGCAAAATCTCCATTCCCACCCCACTTTGGAGCCAGCCAGAGGTGGTATTTGCCAGTTTGCCGAACTACTCAAAATTTCCACTAACGGTTCTCCGAACTGCTCAAAATTTCCGCTACCCGGTTCTCCAGAACCTGTCAGAACCTGCTGAATTTCACCCCTGTCCTATAGCACAAAAATATGATTGGACTTTTGGGGCATATTAATAACTCTGAATGACCTTCCATTTAAGCAAATTGAGGGGCTGTCACAAAGAAGAGGGGGTCAAGCTATTGCCCAAAGCATCAGAAGGCAGCATAAGAAGCAATGGATGGAAACTAACCAAGGAGAGAAGCAACCTAGAACTAAGGAGAAATTTGTTAACAGTGAGAACAATCAACTTGTGGAACGACTTGCCTTCAGAAGTTGTGGTTGCACCACCACTGGAGGCTTCCAAGAAGACACTGGACATCCATTTGTCTAAAATGGTATAGACTCTCCTGCTCGAGCAGAGGGTTGGACTAGATGACCTCCAAGGTCTATTCAAACTCTGTTATTCTATGATTCAATTCTGAAGTAGTGCAGATGGACCCGGAAAAGCTTTTGCCTGATCACCAGAAAAACTAGACACAGGAACAGTTTTTTTCCCGAACGCCATCACTCTGCTAAACAAATAATTCCCTCAATACTGTCAAACTATTCACTAAGTCTGCATTACTATTAATCTTCTCATCGTTCGTATCACCCATCTCCTCCCACTTATGACTGCATGGCTGTAACCTTGTTGCTGGTATCCTTACGATTTATATTGATTGTTTCCTAGTATGATTTGATTGCTTATTTGTTCCCTATGATGATCGTTAAGTGTTGCACCTTATGATTCTTGATGAATGTATCTTTTCTTTTATGTACACCGAGAGCGTATGCACCAAAGACAAATTCCTTGTGTGTCCAATCACACTTGGCCAATAAAGAATTCTATTCTATTCTATTCTATTCTATTCTATTCTATTCTATTCTATTCTATTCTATTCTGTTCTATTCTATTCTATTCTATTCTATTCTATTCTATTCTGTAGCATTATCTACTTAGGTTTCTGCAGTATAATTTCTGTTAAATATCCCTTCACTGGGTAAACTGCTTTACAAAGTACTGAATTATCAGGTCATTCAAATTCCCACATTCAGCCCCATAAATGAAATCTAGAGAGTTAGGATAGTCCTGTGAAGGCGCCTGTTCTTGGGTTGTTCCTCCAAATAGAGCAGAGCATCACACCAGTTGATAATTCAAGAAATTACTGCATGGTGGACTATATTCATATGGGGTACAAACAATCTGCATTGGTAAACATCTGCTAAGAGAAATCTTAATCATTGAAGTGCTCTGAGTAAGAGAAACTGAAGACCTTCTGGTGATCTCTTGAAATAGATTGTACCACATACTCAATACTTCTAACAACTAATTAGCCTTCCTTCCTTCCTTCCTTCCTTCCTTTCTTCCTTCCTTCCTTCCTTCTGCCTTCCTGCCTGCCTTCCCTCTCTCCCTTCAAAAAATAGCACCGATATAAGGGACCTTGGAGGTCTTCTAGTCCAACTCTATACAATTTGAGTCAAGTGGCTGTCCAGTCTCTTCTTAAAAACCTCCAATGTTGGAGCATCCACAACTTCTGGAGGCAAGCTCATCCATTGGTTAATTGTTCTCACTGTCAGGAAAGTTCTCCTTAGTTCTAGTTATTGTTCTACTTTCAGTTATCTAGCTGTAGTTTTTAGTTCTCCCTTCCTCCCTCCCTCCCTCCCTCCCTCTTGTCTTCCCAAAATAACAGAGTTGGAAGGGACTGGAGGACTTCTAATCCAATCCCCTGCTCAAGCAGACCTATACAATTTGAGACAAGTGGCCCTTCCTTCCTTCCTTCCCTTCCCTTCCAATTTTCCTTCCTTCTTTCCTTCCTTCCTTCCCTTCTCATTTTCCTTCTTTCCTTCCTTCCTTCCCTTCCCTTCTCATTTTCCTTCCTTCCTTCCCTTCCCTTCTCATTTTACTTCCTTCCCTTCTCATTTTCCTTCCTTCCTTCCTTCCTTCCTTCCTTCCTTCCTTCCTTCCTTCCTTCCCTTCCTTCCCTTTTCATTTTCCCTCCCTCCTTCCTTCCTTCCCTTCTCATTTTCCCTCCTTCCTTCCTTCCCTTCCCTTCCCTTCTCATTTTCCTTCCTTCCCTTCTCATTTTCCTTCTTTCCTCCCTCCCTCCCTCCCTCCCTCCCTCTCCCTTCAAGTGGCTGCAGTTATCTCCAACAGGGTGGGAGGAAGGACCTCTTAACCAGCATCTTGCATCTGGAGGTGCACATACAGACCCCTCCTGAAATACCGTTCTGTCTCTAGGACAGAGGGACACAAGCAGATGATAAATACGAGTCGGGCAAAGCATTTCTTCCACAAGAGTGAAAAAAAAAGGAAGTGTAATTTAGCACGCTCTTCCCAGAGGTTCCATAAATTCAGCCTGGAGAATTCACATAATTCAAATAATGTGTCCCTTCCGTGACAGTTCTCATAATTGCTTCCTTAGCTCAAAGTATCAGAGTGGCCCAAAGTAGCTTCCTGCGGTCACTAAAGGGCTTCCCTAACCCTTCAGCGGTTGAGGGATAATTTTAGTGGAGCTTGTATAGAACAGAATCTTAAAAATTGCCTGTGCCCAAATGTATAAACTCATTTAATAATTTCTTTAATCTTTCAGCCATAATTGATGCAAAAAATCTTATAGTCTGCATTTAAAAGAGATATCAGTCTATAATTCTTTATATGTTGCAAATCTGCCTCTTCTTTTGTTATTAAAAATTATATAACCTCCATCCATGAGTCCTGAATTTTAGCTTTAAGTAATAAATCATTGAATACTTGCAGCATCGCATTGCTTAATATATCTTGTAAGGTTTTATATACCTCTGTTGGTAATCCATCCGGACCTGGTGTCTTCCCATTTTTCTGTCTTTTAATTCCCTCCATTAATTCCATCATCGATATTCTTTCTTCTAACAGTTTTTTTTTTTTTTGAAATTTTCCGGGATTCTCGGCATTTCCATTTTTAAAAAAATACTGTTCTATCTCGCTTTCTGCTACTGTTTCTTGTTGATACAATCCATTATAATATTTCTCAATTGTTCTCTTCTTTTTCTCACTTTTATAACCTACTTTTCCATCTTGATCTATTAATTGACTTATTAATTTCTTTTCTTTCTCTTTTTTCATTTTCTATGCTAACCATCGTCCTGGTTTATTTGCATTTTCAAAGAAATTTGGCTTTGTAGCTACAGGATTCTTCCCCCTGTGGATAATTGTTCCTTTATGCAGCTGACAAGCTCTTTGTACGATCAATAGGGCTACTAGGAAATGTTAATAAATCATATAACATACCGGACAACTTCTGCCCCCTTTGGGTTAATTTTCCAGAGGTATTTTTTTTTATCCGAGTTCTCAACGTCCTCAACTATTGGTTTTCTAGTTTTGCCCAATTAAAGATGACAAGAAAGAGAGTTTTAGTGATAATTATGGGGTATTTTAAAATTCAGCCTAAATTATTTAATTTGTTTTAATTTATTTTAGATTTTGTATTTCCTGTGTTTTATCTTCTGGCTGTTCACCGCCCTGAGTCCTTCGGGAGAAGGGCGGTATAGAAATTTAATAAAATAAAATAAAATAAATAATAAATATATAGATATTTTAAGGCAGTAAGTGTGAAGCTTGCCTTACCCCACCAAAAATTCACTTTATATTTATAACAAGTCTATTCCAACACGTAGCACGATTCATTAACTAACTAGTCTGCCCTAGCTGACAAGTTCTCTTGGCTGATGGAAAATAATATGGATAATAATAAAAAAAACCCCACAGAAATAGTAATGAGGATAAGAATAGAAAAAGAACAAAAAAAAAAAAAAGCAAGAAAAGTTAGATGAGGAAATAGCTGCCCTATAAATACTTCTAATAGCCCTGTTGAGATGAGTGGAGCACATAATAATACGAATTAGAAAAAGCTACCCAAAGAGAGATAATTGAAAATGACAACACACCCTGCATTTCAATATGGCTGTCACCACAAACTCCACAAATTTCACACTTGGCACAAATAAAGTATTCAATTCAGTTCAACTTTGCTGCAAATTTAAAGGCGGTACGGACAGCTTGTTCCAACGTACAAGAGTAGCCCTCAGAAAGGACAATGAAATCAGAAGAGATGAGGTGTCAATCAACGTGAGCCTCTCCTTTTATAGCACCCAACTCAGAATAATGGAATTGGAAGGGACCTTGGAGGTCATCCAGTCCAACCCCCTGCTCAAGCAGGAAACCCTATAATATTCCAAACAAATGGTTCTCCAAACTCTTCTTATAAACTTCTTATAAATAAGACAGAGAGACTCCAAGAGAATTGAGGGAGGGGGAAGGGAGGGGGAAAATGGAGACGGGAAAACAGAGAGAAGGTGGAGGGGCTCCAGTAATGGAGCACCTACAACTGCTGAAGGCAAGCTGTTCCACTGGTTAATTGTTCTCACTGTTAGGAAATTTCTCATTAGTTCTAGGATTGGTTCTCTTCTTGATTAGTTTCCACCAGGGGTGAAATCCAGCAGGTTCTGACAGGTTCTGGAGAACCGGTAGCGGAAATTTTGAGCAGTCCAGAGAACCGGTAGCGGAAATCTTGAGTACTGGGGAGAACTGGCAAATACCACCTCTGGCTGGCCCCAGAGTGGGGTGGGAATGGAGATTTTGCAATATCCTTCCCCTGCCATGCC
Source organism: Arizona elegans (assembly GCA_022577455.1). Classification (NCBI taxonomy): domain Eukaryota; kingdom Metazoa; phylum Chordata; class Lepidosauria; order Squamata; family Colubridae; genus Arizona; species Arizona elegans. Next base: position 11,638,935 of record JAKOOJ010000022.1, on the reverse strand, counting down.
CACCAAGCCACGCCCACAGAACTGGTAGTAAAAAAAATTGGATTTCACCATTGCTTCTTGTTCTGCCTTCAGGTGCTTTGGAGAATAGCTTGACTCCCTCTTCTTTATGGCAGCCCCTCAAATATTGGAAGACTGCTATCATGTCTCCCCTGATCCTTCTCTTCACTAGACTAGCCATGCCCAGTTCCTGCAACCGTTCTTCATATGATTTCACCTCCAGTCCTCTAATCAAATTTGTTGCTCTTCTCTGCATTCTTTCTAGAATCTCCACATCTTTTTTATATATTGGGGTGACCAAACACCACTCAACCAAGCTCAACCAAGTCCTCCTGCGTCCCAACAATCCTGTTTAGGAACCATGTTACCAAGTGGTGCAGAATCAGGATTTGATGTTTGTTTAGCCTTTTTGGCAAGCTCGGCAAACTGTTCCAGATCACAAGGATGGTGTCAAAGCTCAAATCCATACAGTTAACTCAACAAGTACGGATACCATTACTTCACCAGAGCCTGGTGGTGCAGTGGACTAAACTACTGTTAAAGGTAGTATTTAGCTTCCAGCGGCCTGCAATTACTGCGAGTTCAATTCTCACCAGGCTCAAGGTTGACTCAGCCTTCTATCCTTCCGAAGTAGGCAAAATGAGGACCCGGTTTGTGGGGGCAATAAGCTGACTTTGTATAAAATAGAACACCGCTTAGGGGGGCCCAAAAAGCCCTACTAAGAAAGTATATACAAAAGTATGAAGGCTATTGCTTAAAAGCATTGTAAGCCGCCCTGAGTCTCCGGAGAAGGGCGGCATATAAATCAAACAAACAAACAAACAAACAAACAAACAAACAAACAAACAAACAAACAAACAAGACAGAGAGACTCCAAGAGAATTGAGGGAGGGGGAAGGGAGGGGGAAAATGGAGACGGGAAAACAGAGAGAAGGTGGAGGGGCTCGAAGGAACAAGGGGCATGTTTCAACGGGGGACAAGCAGAGGAACAAAAACATCCCATAAATCATGCAAAGCTGTTGAAATGCCAGAACAAATGACCCCAGAGCTTGGCCATTGTTTCCGAGCGATGGCTTAAAGCACCCCCGTTTCCCTAGCCAAAATAATATGTGCCTTTGCTTTTCGGTTCAGTCCGCTCCTTCGTGCTGGGGAGGCCGTGCCAAATTGGACTTCAATCTTAAAAAGTCCTGCTGAGGAGACCAAAAGATAAAGACACTATGCACCAAGAGTGGTCCAGATTGGCAAGCCCGCCCAACCGAGAGGACATCCCGTTCCTATTTAAGATGAAATGGGATGGTAGCTGAGGTGCCATTGAGGACATTCAATTCAGAATAGAGCTGGAAGGGGCCTTAGAGGTCTTCTAGTCCAACCCTCTGCTCAAGCATGAGACCCTATACCAGTGAGGGCTAACCTTTTTGCCGCCGTGTGCCAAAAGCAACAGGAGCGTGGGAGGTCGTGTGTGTGTATGCCCACACCCATAATTCAATGCACCCCCCCCACGCATGCGTGTGCGACCCCCCCTCTGCGTTCCCCCTGCTTTTGGCACATGATGGCACAGTGGGCCTGGTAGGCGCGTTTTTCATCCTCTCCAGGCTCCAGAGGCTTTCTTGGAGCCTGGGGAGGGTAAAAACTGCCTTCCTCATCCCCCGGAGGCCAGAAACGGCCCACTTGCTGACTTCCAGTGGCACCAGAAGCCCATTTTTCGCTCTCCCCAGGCTCCAGAGCCTTTCTAGGAGCCTGGGGAGGACAAAAACGGGCCTTCTCCATCCCCTGGAGGCCCTCTGGAGGTTGGAAACAGCCTGTTTCCCAACTTCCGGTGGGCCAGGAAGGCCCAAAAATGCGCGCACCAGAGCTGAGCTAGGGCAACGCCCACGTGCCCACTGATATGGCTCTGCATGCCACCTGTGGCATGCATGCCATAGGTTCGCCATCACGGCCCTATACCAGTGTTTCCCAAACTTGGCTATTTTAAGATGCATGGACTTCAATTCCCAGAATTCCCCAACCAGTATGCCTGGTTGAGGAATTCTGGGAGTTGAAGTCCATACATCTTCAAAGGGTCAAGTTTGGGAAACACTGCCCTATACCATTCCAGACAAGTGGCTGTCCAGTCTTTTCTTAAAAGCCTCCAGTTGATGAAGCACCCACAACTTCTGAAGGCAAGACGTTCCAACGGTTAATTGTCCTCACTGTTAGGAAGTTTCTCCTTAATTCCAGGTTGCTTCTCTCTTTGATTCGTTTCCATCCATTGTTTCTTTGATTCGTTTCCATCCATTGTTTCTCACTGATGTGAGGTCCTTTCTTGGGGTTAACAGGGTCAAGCTCTCCAAAGTCTCCTGCGGTAGAAGCGCTGTCAGTTCTATCTTTTCTGTTTTTGCAACTCCGTGCTTAGACCCAGGCGACTCTAGGAGTAAACCTTTTCGTGCGGAGTGTACGTCGTCCCCTTGAGTCTTCCTCTTCTGCCGAGGATGTTCTGCACTCCTTCAGAACCGGATGTCCTTTATTTTGTACGTGAGAAAATGTCAGCTGGGTTCATTTTTTTCCTCTGGATCGTCCGTCTGCCATCAGCAATCGTGATGTTGGAGCCACACGAAAGCCTCAGGCATTTACTATTGTCTGCAACGCCGTGTTTATGAGAGCTTCGGTACATGGCTTGCAGTCTGATCTATAAGGCCCTGAAGGAACTAAGAAGGGCTGAGCCAAACAGCTTTCCTTGCCAGCCCCAGCTTGATGCGTTTTCAGAAAAGCACTTCAAAGGAGTCCAAACTTTGGTCTGTTGGGGCAGGCGAGGGAAGAAAAAAAAAAAAAAGCAAATGAAATATACTCAGACTCGGCAGCTTAAGAATGCTTCTCTTTCTTCCCATATTGTAATCTAGGCCAGTGGCCACCAACTGGTGGTCCATGGACCACGGGGGGGTCTGCGAGAAAATGTTGGTGGTCCCGCAGAAAATTTATTTGCATTCTTTTTACATTGCACCAGTGGTGGGTTTCAAAATTTTTTACTACCGGTTCTGTGGGTGTGGCTTGGTGGGCATACCATGGTTTGGTGGGTATGGCTTGGTGGGCGTGGTAGGAGGAGGATACTGTAAAATCTCCATTCCCATCCCAATCCAGGAGAAGGTTACTGCAAAATCCCCATTTCCTCCCAATCAGCTGGGACTTGGGAGGCAGAGAACAGATGGGGGCGGTGCCAGTCAGAATTTCTGCTACCGGTTCTCTGAACTACTCAAAATTTCTGCTACTGGTTCTCCAGAACTGGTCAGAACCTGCTGAAACCCACCTCCGCATTGCACTAAATCAGGGGTCCTCAAACTACGGCCCCTGGGCCAGATACATGCAATGAATGTTTGTGTTGCTGCAGAGAGTCTCCCCCTTTGGGGTCTTTTTGTGTGGGTCGGAGGGGGGAAGAAATTCCGACTTGGGGTCTGCTTCAGCCTCCTGGTGTGGGGCTTTGAGCGAAGGCGGGAGGGAAGCGCTGCTGGTGGCGAAGAGCCGGAGGGCCTCGTTCCAGTGGGACTGCCTCATGGCCTGGAACTGGCTGATCAGATCAGCCTGCAGAGCCTCCAAGTGCCGGTACCTGGCCTTGCACTCCCGCAGGTCTTCCCTCTGCTTGGAAAGCCTATGCTCGTAGTCCTCAGTGAGGTGCTTCTGCTGAGCCTCCTTCTTGGTCACATCCAATTTGAACTGAGCTGTTTTGCCAACTCTTTCTCACTGTGGCTTGCTTATCTCCAACAACTGCTTCCTGTTGGGGCCCTAAGGAGCCCGGATGGGGAGGCGAGGAGTGGCTGGCAGGGGAGGGGCGAGTAGAGGCCGGCGAGGTGCCCCTCGATGTGAGTGACATCGAGTTGGCCATCAAGTTGGCCATGCCCACCCAGTCACATGACTACTTAGCCACGCCCATGCCCAAGATTGCTATCATGTCTCCCCTAGTCCTTCTTTTCATTAAACTAGACATACCCAGTTCCTGCAACCGTTCCTCGTATGTTTTCACCTACAGTCCCCTAATCCTTTTTGTTGCTCTTCTCTGCACTCTTTCTAGAGTCTCCACATCTTTTTTTTTTTTTACATCGTGGCGACCAAAACTGAATGCAGTATTCCACGCGTGGCCTTACCATTTTGACACTTAACTCTCTTTGATTCTTCATGTTTAATAAACAAACAAACAGCTATCTTTATTTTTTTGCTAGCTGAATTAAGTGGGCTTATGGGCTCTGATCTATATACAACGAATGGACTGGGAATGTGCCGGGTGCAAATTAAACTGGAAATGATCCACCGTAATTTTCCAACCCAAGCAGCCAAAGAGCAATAAAAAAAAAAAAAGACTGATGAGAGCACCGTGGACAATTTGTGTCCCATAACTCTGAGGCATTTGAAATCTTGTCCAAACTGAGGCATTATGTTTTGACACAACGGTACTAAATTTAACGTGAAAAAAAAACAAACAAAACAGAAGTAGAAATCAAAGAACATCTTGGAACATTTTTTAAAAAATTCAACTGCTTATAGCCAGACCTTCTAATGCAGGGGTCTCCAACTTTGGCCACTTCTGGGAGTTGAAGTCCATAAGTCTTAAAGTGGCCAAGGTTGGAGACCCCTGTTCTACAGCTATGATAGAGATGTCAGCCCTACAAGGTACAGTAGATCTGGAAACAGACCCCTTGTAGGCCTACAACTATTTTCTTTATATAAAAATGGCTATATAGTAACACAATCTTTCAAATCTAAACTTCCTTCCTTCCTTCCTTCCTTCCTTCCTCCCTCCCTCCCTCCCTTCATCTTCATGAAAATTGTGATAGCACAAAATTGGAAACAATCAGACACCCCTCCAGATCAAATCATAATTAAAAAAATAATATACAAATGTGCAGAGATGGACAGATTATCTATGGAAATGAAGGCAAGGGAGGACACCGAGTACTATTTAATATGGAATACATGATATTCCTGGTTGGAGAGTAAACATAAAACTTTAAGGTAGTGGTTCTCAACCTTCCTAATGCCGCGACCCTTTAATACAGTTCCTCATGTTGTGGTGACCCCCCAACCATAAAATTATTCCTAAAACCATTGAAAATATGTGTTTTCCGATGGTCTTAGGCGACCCCCAAAGGGGTCGCGACCCACAGGTTGAGAACTACTGCTTTAAGGGATGTTTTTTGTTAGGAGATCGAATTGTAAATAGAAGTCAAGATCATTTAGATCAAGATGTAAGTTTAAGATAGAGATATTTAGAAGTAGAATTTGTGTAAAGAGGTTAAATAGGCTAGAGATACCAATGCAGAAAAGTTGTTATTTGTACTGAAATTTTGATATGCTTGTTTTTGGTTGTTTATATTTTTTTATTTTTGTGTGTGTGTGTTTTTCTTGTTTTTTTTTGTGTGTGTATTATGCTTCTTTTTCTACTGTGTATTTTAATGTTTGGAAACGTAATATATATTATTATTATTTTTTTAAAAAGAAAAAAATTGAGGAGCCTCCTGCCTTAAGTGTTTTGATAAATTTCTCTCTTCGTGTGGCCTTAAGGCATGTTTATCTGTTTGTTGCCATGGTAACGGGTTTTCCCCTCCCTTTGTCAAAGCCATGTTTTCTGCAAAAGACAGATCTGGCGAGTTTCCCCTCTTAAGGGAATTTCTTACAAATGGGGGCAAGGCTCCTGATAACAGTCCTGTTTTTGACAGATCAGCGGCTGATCCCTCCTGATGATGTCACCTACTAGAGATCACTTCTTCGTCTGAAGTGGTGATTCCAACTCTTGTTATTCTGGGGAGAAAGGAAGGAGGGAGGGAGGGAGGGAGGGAGGGGGGAGGGAAGGAAGGAAGGAAGGAAGGAAGGAAGGAAGGAAGGAAGGAAGGAAGGAAGGAAGGACCACTTGTCTCAAATTGTATAGGTCTGTTTGAGAAGGGGATTGAGTAGAAGGCCTCCAGTCCCTTCCTACTCTATTATTCTGGGAAGAAAGGAAGGAGGGAGGGAGGGAGGGAAAGAAGGAAGGAAGGAGGGAGGGAAGGAAGGAAGGAAGGAAGGAAGGACCACTTGTCTCAAATTGTATAGGTCTGCTTGAGAAGGAGATTGGCGTAGAAGACCTTCAGTCCCTTCCAACTCTGTTATTCTGGAAAGAAAGGAGGGGGGAGGGAGGGAGGGAGGGAGGGAGGGAGGAAGGAAGGAAGGGAGGGAGGGAGGGAGGGAGGGAGGGAGGAAGGAAGGAAGGAAGGAAGGAAGGAAGGAAGGACCACTTGTCTCAAATTGTATAGGTCTGTTTGAGAAGGGGATTGAGTAGAAGGCCTCCAGTCCCTTCCTACTCTATTATTCTGGGAAGGAAGGAAGGAGGGAGGGAGGGAGGGAAGGAAGGAAGGAAGGAAGGAAGGAAGGAAGGAAGGAAGGAAGGACGGACCACTTGTCTCAAATTGTATAGGTCTCCTGCTTGAGAAGGGGATTGAGTAGAAGGCCTCCAGTCCCTTCCTACTCTATTATTCTGGGAAGAAAGGAAGGAGGGAGGGAGGAATGGAGGGAAAGAAGGAAGGAAGGAAGGAAGGAAGGAAGGACCACTTGTCTCAAATTGTATAGGTCTGCTTGAGAAGGAGATTGGCGTAGAAGACCTTCAGTCCCTTCCAACTCTGTTATTCTGGGAAGAAAGGAGGGAGGGAGGGAGGGAGGGAGGGAGAGAGGGAGGGAGGGAGGGAGGAAGGAAGGAAGGAAGGAAGGAAGGAAGGAAGGACGGACCACTTGTCTCAAATTGTATAGGTCTCCTGCTTGAGAAGGGGATTGAGTAGAAGGCCTCCAGTCCCTTCCTACTCTATTATTCTGGGAAGAAAGGAAGGAGGGAGGGAGGGAGGGAAAGAAGGAAGGAAGGAAGGAAGGAAGGAAGGAAGGAAGGAAGGAAGGAAGGAAGGAAGGAAGGAAACCTGAATATTTGTTAGAAGTATTGAGTATGTGGGACAATCTATTTCAAGAGATCACCCAGAAGGTCTTCAGTTTCTCTTACTCAGAGCACTTCAATGATTAAGACTTCTCTTAGCAGATGTTTACCAATGCAGACTGATTGTACCTCATATGAATACAGTTCACCATGCAGTAATTTCTTGAATTATCAATTGGGGTGATGCTCTATTTGAAGGAACAACCCAAGAACAGACCCCTTCACAGGACTATCCTACCTCTCTAGGTTTCATTTGGGAGTTCCTAAAAATTTATTTGAGGGCCTGAATGTGGGAATTTGAATGATCTGAGAATTTTTCAGCACTGTTGCAACTTCAAACGGTCACTAAAAAAAATTGTTGTAAATCAAGGACTACCTGTATACAGCAGTGATTGATCTAAGGCATGTTAACAATTTTGTAGATTTAAGCCAAAATGTGGCAATAATAGGACAAGAACAGACTGTGTCAGTAAAGGTTCCAATTTCTAAATTGCTTCTGCAGCATCAGGATAACTGCATCCACTCTTTATTAAACATTTTCGGAGACGTTTTGCCATACACAAATCAAAATGTTCTATTGCATTAACCTCGTTTTAAGCTCAGAAGAAATCAATTGCACAATCTTTTTTAGCTTGACCTTCCACCTGGTCCCCCAAACAGATCACTGAAACTCCACTATTTCAAAATTGATGCTCAAATAGCTTATGACAATTTCATCAACATTGATCAGCAAGTTAATGAAGTTTGGAGACTCAATAGATTCTTGCAAAGTCTAAGAATGGTGAAATTTCGGAGGCAGCGTGGCATTTGTCTCCAAAACAGAGGTATGAGTTGAATAAACTATCCTAAGAAATTCGTATATAAATTCTAATTTAATGTGGCAACAATTTTAGAAGCGGTTGCATCATCCTGAGTAAGTCCAATGTAATAATTGTAAAAAAAAAAACCAATTTAAAACAAAAAAACAGAATCACCATGTAGTTTAAAATTGATTTTAATCTCCTAATGTGAGTTTTTCGTAAATAGAAAGATCAAAATTAGATCTGACCAGGGGTGAAATGCTACCGGTTCAGGCCGGTTCACCTGAACCGGTAGTAAAAAATGTTACTAGTTCGGTGAACCGGTAATAAAAAATGCTACTGGTTCAGCGAACCGGTAGTAAAAAATATTTTTAAAAAAGTTCCGACGACCAGCTGAGCGACGCGCTATCATTGGAACTTTTTTTTTTTTACTTTTTTAGCATTTTTTTACTTTTGGTTCTCCGGAACTGGTAGTTAAAAATGCTTTAAAAAGTTTTTTTAAAAAAATTCCGATGATCGCAGGTCGCTCAGCTGATTGTCGGAACTTTTTTTTTTAACCTTTTAAAAGCATTTTTTTACTACCGGTTCGGGCAAATAGGTAGTAAAAAAATGCTTTAAAAAAGTTTTTTAAAAAAAGGCTCCGACGATCACAGCTGTGCCGCGTGACTGTCGGAACCTTTTTTTTACTTTTTAAAAGCATTTTTTACTACCTATTTGCCTGAACCGGTAGTAAAAAATGCTTTTAAAAAGTTTTTTAAAAGGTTCCCACGTGCACCACAGCTGATTATCCCCCCCCCCCCCGCTGTTCTACTTACCTTCCCAACAGGGGTGAAATGCTCCCGGTTCGGACCGGATCGCCTGATCCGGTAGCAATGGAGGTGGGTGATTCGGAGAACCGGTAGCAAAAATCCCCCCTCCATGCCCAGCTGAGTCGTACAATCATCAGAAAGAGTTGGCAAAACAGCTGGCTCAGTTCAAATTGGATGTGACCGAGAATGAGGCTCAGCAGAAGCACCTCAATGAGGACTACGAGCATAGGCTGTCCAAGCAGAGGGAAGACCTGCAGGAGTGCAAGGCCAGGTACCGGCGCCTGGAGGCTCAGCGGGCTGAGATGGTCAGCCAGTTCCAGGCCATGATGCAGTCCCACTGGAACAAGGTCCTCTGGCTCTTCGCCACCAGTGGCACTTCCCTCCAGCCTTTACCCAAAGCCCTGCACCAGGAGACTGAAGCAGACCCCGAGTCAGAATTTCTGTCCCCCTCCGACCCACACAAAAAGACCTCGAAGGGGGAGACTCTGCAGCAACACAAACATTCATTGCATGTATCCGGCCCAAAGGCCGTAGTTTGAGGACCCCTGATTTAGTGCAATATTTAAAAAATGCAAATAATTTTTCTGCGGACCACCAGTTGGTGACCACTGGAATAGAAAACACCCTCTGGTCTATTTTATATGACAGCTGTCCAGCAACCAGCCTGAATGCTGAGTCTCTGGAAATTTGCCTGAATGGTGGCCTTCAAAAAAGTTGAGAGACCCAACAGTCTAAGAAGCAGCAGTCCATTTAGAAGTCCCTAACAGTAGGGACTTTGTAGCACCGGTTCTTTGGAAAAGCAAGAAACCTAAGAAAGGGCCAATAGTGAAGGGCTTATTTTAGTAAATATCATATAAATGGAATAAAGAATGTTTTTTCTGCGCCAACTCAGAAAGCTCAAACTGCCCAAGGAGCTGCTCATACAGTTCTACAGAAGAATTATTGAGTCTGTCATCTGCACCTCTATAACTGTCTGGTTTGGTTCTGCACCCCAACAAGACAGACACAGACTTCAGAGGATAGTTAGAACTGCAGAAAAAACAATTCCTACCAACCTGCCTTCCATTGAGGACCAGTATACTGCACGAGTCAAAAAGAGGGCTGAGAAAATATCTACAGACCCCTCGCATCCTGGACATAAATGGTTTCAACTCCTACCCTCAAAACGACGTTATAGGGCACTGCACATCAGAACAACTAGATACAAGGACAGTTTTTTCTCAAACACCACTAAACACTAAACAAATAATTCCCACAACACTGTCAAACTATTCACTAACTCTGCATTACTATTAATCTTCTCATTGTTCCTATCACCCATCTCCTCCCACTTATGACTGCATGACTGTAACTCTATTGCTTGTATCCTTATGATTTATATTGATTGTTTCCTAGTATGACTTGATTGCTTATTTGTACCCTATGACTATCATTAAGTAGTGTACCTTATGATTCTTGATGAACGTATCTTTTCTTTTATGTACACTGAGAGCATATGCAACAAGACAAATTCTGACTGGCTCAAGGTTGACTCAACCTTCCATCCTTCCAAGGTCGGTAAAATGAGGACCCAGATTGTTGCGGGCAAGAGGCTGACTCTGTAAGCAGCTTAGAGAGGGCTGTAAAGCACTATGAAGCGGTATATAGTCTTAAATTCTATTGCTATTGCTATAAAGGTAAAGGTAAAGGTTCCCCTTGCACATATGTGCTAGTCGTTCCCTACTCTAGGGGGCGGTGCTCATCTCTGTTTCAAAGCTGAAGAGCTAGTGCTGTCTGAAGACGTCTCCGTGGTCATGCGGTCAGCATGACTAAATGCCAAAGATGCACGGAACGCTGTTCCCTTCCCACCAAAGGGGGGTCTCTATTTTTCTACTTGCATTTTTTACATGCTTTCAAACTGGTTGGCAGAAGCTGGGACAAGTCACAGGAGCTGACTTGGGATTTGAACCGCTGAACTGCCAACCTTCTTGACAAGACTTCAGAAGTGAGTTTTTCTACTATTCCCTTTTTCCTGGAGTGATCCAAGATCACCTACCTAGCCCAAGGAAGGACTAGAACTCCCAGTCTCCTGGTTTCTAGCCCGTGGCGTTAACCACTACCTCAAATTGGCTGTCATAATATCAGTCTACCGAGTGATAAAAACTACATTTAAGTCACCCTACAGTCTCATTAAATAATCTCAGACATGGATTAAAAAAAGAGACTGTACGGATTTCCAAAATGAAATTGTCAGAGGAAAGCTATGCAATTAGGCAGCCGAGCTTGCTAAAAATAAGACGTTTATTTCTCTTCTCAAGGGCTTCTTACCACCAGTTCCTAGATCCCACAGACAGATTGTAACTATCCAACCTGGGATATATTTTCCCGTCCCACCTTTTGGAGAAAATGAGCATCAGAGTTGGGCAATCCACGACTTCGGAGGCTTGTAAACTATGATTTGCATCCCTCAAGATTTGCAGGATTATGTCTTGCTCTGAGCATTCATCAAATTAAAGTGGGAATTGCACGAAACGCTAGAAATTAGGGGTGTGGAAAAAAAATGGCTTTGCACCTTTGCAAGGATGAAATTGAGCAGAGCTTTCTTGCCTGAGTGCTAAACTAGGGGTGAAATCCAGCAGATTCTGACAGGTTCTGGAGAACCAGTAGTGGAAATTTTGAGCAGTTCGGAGAACCGGCAAATACCACCTCTGGCTGGCCCCAGAGTGGGGAGGGAACGGAGATTTTGCAATATCCTTCCCCCAGGAGTGGGGTGGGAATGGGGATTTGGCAGTATCCTTCCCCTACCACGCCCACCAAGCCACGCCACGCCCACCAAGCCACGCCCACAGAACTGGTAGTAAAAAAATTAGAATTTAACCACTGTGCTAAACAGCTGTTCAGAGGGCACAACATTTCTTTCCTGGATTTTTGGAAGGGTTCAAAAATATTTGCACCCAGAAAGAGATATCCTGAACCTCCAGAGTGCTGAAAATAACCCATTTCATATTCAGAGCCGCACGATAAGTTCCCACGTCAAGTGGAAAGTTTCACAAACATTCGATGTACCAAATTCTCAAAAACAAAATTCCCTAGAAGAAACAGACTGCAGATACTGGATCAAGGGTTTACAGATTTACCTACAGAATTAAAAACGACAACGACGACCGAGACCAGGCCGGGCAGGGAGGGGAGGAAAGAGATTTAGTGCTACCTGTAATTACAAGAAGTCCTGGAATGACAACCATTCATTTTAATGATCGTTCAAAGTTACAACAGCACTGGAAAAAGCGACTTGCAATTCTGGTCCCTCGCATTTGCAACCATCCCAAGCATCCCTATAGTCATGTGATCAAAATTCAGGCACAAAATTCTGGAGGAACAGCTGGGCCCAGTGCCTGTTGAGTGGATGCACAGAAGGCAGAGGAGAGGAGAGCAGTGGAAATCTATGGGCCGGTCCTTGGGACAGAAGATCCACCTCTGCTAGCGAAGCCCTACCCTAGCTCTGGGGATAAAGACAGGGGGTGGAGATGAATAGATGTAGCAGAAACTATTAATCTTCCGGCCGGCCAGACTTGTTAGCCTGCAATGAGAGAGAAACCTTTTGCCAGGTCTGTTGGCATTCCTAATAAAGGAATCATTGCTTCAACTCCAGAGGGTTTGTCCTGTTTGGGGAGCTGGGTCAGAACAGCATCCATATAATGGCCAATACCCAATATCCTTTCCTTTATAGAGGTGGTCCTCGACATACAACCACAACCGAGCCCAAAACTTCTGTGGCTAAGCGAGACATTTGTTAAGCGAGTTTGGTTCCATTTTATGACCTTTCTTGCCACACTTGTGAAGTGAATCTGGCTTCCCCAGGGAAGTGACCCAGGTCATAAATGTGAGTCGGTTGCCAAGGGCCTGAATTTTGATCACGTGACTATGGGGACGCTGCAACGGTCGTACGTGTGAATAACAGTCATAAGTCACTTTTTTCAGTGCTGTGGCAACTTTGAACGTTTGTCACTAAACGAAGTAAGTTGGGGGGGCGGGGGAGGGCTATCTGTAATCTGTAGTCTGACTTGTTCGCTTGTTCTAGTGGAGTCCACCTGTCCAGTAAAATACAACACGACTGCATGAATTGAGTCCCATTTATCAAACAATGTTGGATCCTAAAAGATGCACCTTCTTACCGTGTGGCATTTGCACTTAAGAGCATCCCAAGGTCCATGTGGCACCAACCGTATAAATAACAATTAAATGAATTTGGTTTTGGTCTTGGTTTTGATTTGGGTTTGGGGTTGGGGTTGGGTTGGGTTGGGTTCGGTTGGGTTTGGATATATGAGAACTTTAAAGGGCTGGCTGTTCCCACAGGCACTGGGCCAGGAAGTTGTGTGAACCCACACAACTTTTGAAGTTATTCGGCTTGTTTCCTCATTGTCCTTCTTCTCTTTTTTTCTTTTTAGCCTTTTGTAAGCCGCCGAGATTCATTAGCATGGGAGCAAATTGAAATTACAAATGAGGGAATTCATGAATAAATCAATGGATTAAGGAAATATTTGGGCTGGCACGGTTTTATGCAGTTAGCCTTCTTCATTTCTTCCAACATGAACAAAAGAGCTTTACTGATATCCGGACCAGGCATCCCTGCTTCAGAGGTCTTTCCCTTGATGTAAACATGGCCATCTCTATTTTATTTACCTTCTTTTATTCTTAAAATCGTTCTCTTCGAAAACGTTTGTTTCAAAACTTTGGAATTGTTTCAATGGTTATTTTATTTTTACGTGGATGTTTTAACTTCTCTCTCTTCTGAGCAAGTTGGCAAGAGTCGTTTTTTGGATTGTAGTGGCATGGACAGATATAAAATAAATAAGACATGAATTCACAGGCCAGCACAATAATCTGGAAGAAGCTTGCTAGCTTGAAGAAGACTTCTAAATAATATTTTCCTCTCCTACTCTTCTTTGAATTGTGAGATAATGTTTACATGTTATATAGATTTGCCATCTGGCTAGCATTCAAACTACTGTCTTTTTCCTTCCTCGTATGACTATCACAATGTGCTTTTCCAATTTAATATGTACATTATAACAAATTAATCCAATTAGGGGTGTAATCGTCCATGTTCTTCTCGCTGTCAGAGATGTATTGGTACAAAGCATTCTTCCCCTTTAATAAAATTACCGGCTCATTTACAGAATTAATATTCCATAAAACAGCAGTGATCCTATACTCATTTATTTGCCATCTAGGTTTTTTTTTTTCCTACCTTCCTCAAACATCCTTAATGGAGTTGACCATTTTTCTACATAATCAAAAACAAGCTAAATATAGTAATAAAAGCACGGCTGTTGCCAAATTGAGTAGACACATATTTAATTTTCTTCTTCTAATCTCTGGTGTACATATCTAAATGTCATAACATTCCATGTTTCTTTGTGTCTTGCCAGTTTTCAGCCAATGATATACAAGGGATGGAGGAAATTAATGACTTGACTAAAGGTTGGGAGGTTTTTACTCTTTTAGAGATTGCGCAAAATGAGAAGGGATGTGAATATAAGAGGGGGGTGGGGGGGGCTGCGATGGCTCAGCGGTTAAAGATGCTGAGCTTGGAGAGCTGACAGCCTAAGTTCGAGACCCGAACTCCGCGCAACAGTGTGAGCTCCCATCCTCGCTCCAGCTCCTGTCCACCTAACAGTTTGAAAGCATGCAGATGCAAGTATATTAATAGGTACCACTTCGGTGGAAAGGTAACATCATTCCATGCATCTTTGGTGTATAGCCACATGACTGCAAAAATTGTCTTTGGACAACACTGGCTCCCTTGGCTAATAAACAGAGATGAGCATTACCTTTTATAAATGTAAGGCTGCAATTTTTAACGGTATCGATGTCTGTTAAGTTTAGTCAAAAATGCCTCAATAAATTTCACATATTGTTGTCTTTGTTGCCATTATCTTGCTCCACTCCTATCCCTCTTTGATGTCTTACTCTACCAGAGGTAGTCCTTGACTTATGACCGGTTACTTAGCGGCTGTTAGAAGTGACATCAGACTAATGACCCCGATCCAAAGCTCCAACATCCAGAGATCTCTTACAGTCACATAACTGCATTTTAGGCACTCAGCATCCGACCCACATTTATGACAGTTTGCAGCCATAATTGATTAACATTTTTGGCTGGAACCATCGGAAGCATTGACTTCTGATTTCTGGCAAAAACTTCCCCTTGGAGAACAATGGGTTTGCTTTAGGACAATGTTCTAAACATGTTCACTCCATGTTCATTCAACATGTTCCATGTTCACTCCGTGTTCATTCCACTCTCCATGTTCACTCAACAACTGCTGTAACAAAGATCATAAAAATGGCTCCAGTCAGATGGTGACCTGCTATAAGTCTATAATGACTTCTAACGGTAGTTGCCAGGCTCAATTACAATTGTAAGTTGAAGACTACGTGTGGTGTGATCCAGGCCCAAGTAAGTATTATCAGATGCAAACAGCTTGAAACAAACAGACTTTGTTAGAACAGCTGAGAATTAACTCATTCTCAGCGCAGTCCAAACTAAATCAAAACAAATTCTTCATAACACAAATTCTTCAGCCTTATCACCAACCTTGGTCTAATTAGACAAACTGCCAAAGGCTTTTCTTGGCAAAAGTTCAGAAGCAGAAGACGCCGACCAGAGATAAGTGCAGCAAGACAAGAAACCAATCTATCAATGTTGTTTTCTGACAAAGAGCCCAAGAGCCGTTGCTGGTCTTTTAAGCCTTATGGGAGAGGCCAATCATCTCTTGGCCTTACTCCCGAGTCGTCCTTTTTGCTTTATCTGCTCCTGCCTTCTAGCAGCTCTTCTCATACATGCACTAGGAACAGGCTCCTCCTGTTCCTCTGCCTCTCTGCTGTCAGCCTCTGAAGGCTCCGGAATCTGCACATCTCTCCCAGATGGCCCTGGCCCCATCTCTGTATTTTATTGTGCCTGCCTGCCTGCCTATCTATCTATCTATCTATCTACCTATCTATCCATCCATCCATCCATCCATCCATCCATCCATCCATCATCTCTATCTCTCTCTATCTACATTTTTATCTATCTAATCTACCTATCTTCCATCACCTATCAATTATCTATCTATCTATCTATCTATCTATCTATCTATCTATCTATCTATCATCTCTATCTCTCTCTATCTACGTTTTTATCTATGTAATCTATCTTCCATCATCTATCTAATCTATCAATCATCTATCTATCCATCCATCCATCCATCCATCATCTATCTCTTTCTGTTTTTATCTATCTAATCTAGCTATCTTCCATCATCTATCTAATCTATCAATCATCTATCTATCTATCTATCTATCTATCATCTCTATCTCTATCTACATTTTTATCTATCTAATCTAGCTATCTTCCATCATCTATCTAATCTATCAATCATCTATCTATCTATCTATCTATCTATCTATCTATCTATCTATCTATCTTCTATCTATCTTCCATCTAGTTTTATTGCTTCTAACCTTGTAAGCTGTCCAGAGATGCTTTGCAAAGAAATGAGTGGAGTGAATAAATGAATGAATGAATGAATGTCCCATTGGGTATTCTAACTTACTGCTTTCATATTTGGGTAATGGAATGAAAGTTACAGACCCGTTATCTCAGCTTGTTGGAGTCGGCGAATTCCAGAGTGCTTTAAATACAACTGCTTTAAAATGTGCACATTGTCAAGAGGCGTGGCTGAAATGCACAAGAGGTCTTCATTTCTCCACAGAGTGTCCTCCCAAGATAATAAGCGTGCAGCAACAGCTTCTGAATCTTGATTGCACAAAGACAGGGGTTTGGGGTGAGGGGTTGTTGAGGTTTTTTTTTTTTTTTGGTCCATAACCAGCTGCTTTATTCGACAGCCTGGCCCGAATCTTAAAAAGACGGCAAAATGCCTCCTCTGAACAATTTGTCACAAGCGCAAATTGCAATTTGGAATGCCATCACAAACCTTTTGAGTTTGGACAAAGCTGAGGTGTGCCAAGCTGGCGCTTGTGATGAATGATTCAGAAGATCCACATGCTGGGAGCTTGATGAAGCAACAGGCTGAAGAGAAAGATCAAGCTTTTGGCTCCATTAAATCTTGAGAATTGGGTTCTTATTTTGTGTGTTTCTGATTAAGGTTCAGGAAGGAGGTGGGGGTGGGTGGGACTCACAACTCCTGGTTCGGTGGCTGGCCTCGGGGAAGGAGCTGAGAGTTCTCCACCCTCTGGGATAACATGTGAAGGGCAGATATGCATCTACTCCCGAACATAATCAGTTCTGGCACATGCATGAAGATATCCATCTCCCCTCCGCCTTGTTCGGTGACCCTCCAAAGGATCAATGGTATAAAAATAGCCAGGGAGCTGACTGTTTTGAAAAAGCTCACCTGAGCTTCTGGCCCTCAACTCCCCAAGGTCCTGCCTTAGCTTGAGATCCTGCTGACCCTCAGAATGCAAGTTAGAAGGTTGGAGGGATAGAATCAAAAGGTGGAATTTGGTGGAGTTTACCACCTCACGAAGTTCCATCAGAAAAGAAGTCCTTGAGCTTATTTTTAACAGAATAAGGGAATTGTAAAGGGCCTTAGAGGGATGCGGTGGCTCAGTGGCTAAGACACTGAGCTTGTCGATCGAAAGGTCGGCACTTCAGTGGTTCGAATCCCTATTGCTGCGTAACAGGGTGAGCTCCCGTTCCTTGTCCCAGCTTCTGCCAACCTAGCAGGTTCGAAAGCAGGTTAAAAAATACAAGTAGAAAAATAGGGACCACCTTTGGTGGGAAGGGAACAGCGTTCTGTGCGCCTTTGGCGTTCAGTCATGCTGGCCACATGATCATGGAGACATCTTTGGACAGCGCTGGCTCTTGGGCTTTGAAACAGAGATGAGCACTGCCCCCTAGAGTCGGGAACGACTAGCACATATGTGCAAGGGGAACCTTTACCTTTACCTAAGGGGCCTTAGACGTCTTCTAATAGAACCCCCTGCTCAAGCGGGAGTTCCTACACCATTCTGGACAAACAATCTTTCCTGGACCAACAATCTCTACTCAGTCACTCATGCCCTTGTCATTTCCCGTCTTGACTATTGCAGCACGCTCTACATGGGGCTTCCCTTGAAGAGCATCTGGAAGCTCCAGCTGGTGCAAAATGCAGTGGCCTGCACAGTTTTGTGCAGACCCCGGTGTGCACGTGCATCACCTCTCCTGCGGGAGCTGCATTGGCTGGTGATTTGCTTCCGGGTGCAATTCAAGGTGCTGGTTGTCACCTTTAAGGCCCTTCATGGCTTCGGACCAGGTGATCTGAGGGACCGTCTCTTGCCGGTCACATCTACCCGACCCACCAGAGCGGGGAGGCAAGGAATGTTGGGGGTCCCATCCCCATGGGAGATACACCTGGTGGGCCCCAGAAGAAGGGCCTTCTCTGTGATGGCTCCCTCTCTCTGGAACATCATTCCCCCAGAGATTAGAATGGCCCACACTCTAACACTCTTCTGGAAGGTGCTGAAGACCTGGTTCTGCCAGCAGGCCTGAGGAACCCAGAGAGGAATGGAGCCCATTAAATGACTTGTGTGATCGGCTATATTATTTTATATAATAAAATAATAAAATTATATAATTTTTTATTAGTTTTATTGTTTTTAATATGAGGTTTTATATTTTGTAAGCTGCCTTGAGTGCAAATAGGCAGTAATATAAATTAGGTAGGTAGGCAGGTAGGTAGGTAAGTAGGTAGGTAGGTAGGTAGATGGATGGATGGATGGATGAATGAATGAATGATAGATGGATGATTGATAGATGATAGCTAGATTAGATAGATGATTGATAGATTAGATAGATGATGGAAAATAGCTAGATTAGATGATAGCTAGATTAGATAGATGAAAAACATTGATATAGAGATGATAGATAGAGATAGATAGAGATAGATAGAATTAGATAAGATAGATAGATAGATAGATAGATAGATAGATAGATAGACAGATAGATAGATAGATGGATGGATGATAGATGGATGATAGATGGATGATTGATAGATGATAGCTAGATTAGATAG
This sequence comes from Arizona elegans, assembly GCA_022577455.1. Lineage (NCBI taxonomy): Eukaryota > Metazoa > Chordata > Lepidosauria > Squamata > Colubridae > Arizona > Arizona elegans. The sequence continues at coordinate 11,620,373 of JAKOOJ010000022.1, read as the reverse complement.
ATGATTGGTAGATTAGATAGATGAAGGAAGATAGCTAGATTAGATGATAGCTAGATTAGATAGATGAAAAACATTGATATAGAGATGATAGATAGATAGATAGATAAGATAAGATAAGATAAAAGAGATAGAGATAGATAGAGTTAGATAAGATAGATATAGAGATCGATAGATAAGATAAATAGAGATAGATAGATAGATAGATAGATAGATAGATAGATATAGATAAATAACCGTCCAGTCTCTTAAAAACTCTAATGATCGAGCACCCACAACTTCTGAAGGCAAAATCCTTCCACTGATCAATTGTTCTAGCTTTCTAAACTAAATTTCTCTCTTCTGAGGGAAACTGTTGCTGAGGAAAGACCTTGGCAAAGCAAACAGCGTCCAAAGTGGAGTTCCAAAGCCTACGTGGTACTTCTCCCGGCCCTGCGTCTCTTACCATTCAGTGCTCAGAGACCTGGGACGGAAAGCCGGCAGATCAGCCAAGTCATTCTCACCTATCCTCCTCTTCTCCTACTTCTGTTTAACTGACTGTGTGAATTTAGAGAGGCTGCTCTCAGACCTGGGGAAGTGGGGGGGGGGGGGGAGGAGAGGCGTTAACTCCATCACCATCAGGAACCCCAGAAGGCATGGCGAAGAGCCAGGGGTCAAGACATTCTGATGTTCAGGCAAAAGAAAGGAGGTAGGAACGAGCATTAAGAGAAATCAACCAATGGTGATAGGTTCTTTCCATCACAATATACAGGGGGAGGGGGCAACAGATTAACAGGGTTGCTAGAACCATCAACAGGAATCAGAACACACAACATTTTTGCTCCACATTGGAATGAAATCAAAGAGTCACATTAAATAGTTCCCCCCTCCCCCAAAACTGCCCAAGGAGCTGCTGATCCAGTTCTACAGAGGAATTATTGAGTCTGTCATCTGCATCTCTATAACTGTCTGGTTTGGTTCTGCAACCCGACAAGAGAGACACGGACTTCAGAGGATAATTAGAACTGCAGAAAAAACAATGGCTACCAACCTGCCTTCCATTGAGGACCTGTATACTGCACGAGTCAAAAAGAGGGCTGGGAAAAAATTCACAGACCCCTTGCATCCTGGACATCAACTGTTTCAACTCCTACCCTCAAAACGACGCTATTGAGCACTGCACACCAGAACAACTAGACACAAGGACAGTTTTTTCCCGAATGCCATCACTCTGCTAAACAATTCCCTCAACACTGTCGAACAATTCACTAAGTCTGCATTATTATTAATCTTCTCATCCTTCCTATCACCCATCTCCTCCCACTTCTGACTGCATGGCTGTAACTTTGTTGCTTGTATCCTTATGATTTATATTGGTTGTTTCCTAGTATGATTTGATTGCTTATTTGTACTCTATGACCATCATTAAGTGTTGTACCTTATGATTCTTGATGAATGTGTCTTTTCTTTTTATGTACACTGAGAGCGTATGCACCAAAGACAAATTCCTTGTGTGTCCAATCACACTAGGCCAATAAAAAATGTATTCTATTCTATTCTATTCTATTCTATTCTATTCTATTCTATTCTATTCTATTCTATTCTATTCTCTTTTCTGAGTCTAGTCTAGTCTAGTCTAGTCTAGTAAATTCCAATTCTATTCTATTCTATTCTATTCTATTCTATTCTATCCTATCCTATCCTATCCTATCCTATCCTATCTTATTTCTATCCTATCCCTATCCAATTCTATTCTAGCATCCTCTTTTGTTTAAAAGGAAACAGCTCCATTTCTAAAGTAGCACAATTTTTGAGTTCCAAGTGGTAGGGGAAGAGATGGAGAACTCACTGGAGGAATTGGAAATGCTATCTAGGGCACCAGGGACCACTTCCATGGTTCTTCCATGGACTGGAGAGGGCGTGGTTTTGTCTGCTGCCTGCATCTCACAGATGGGACTTTGCTTGTTTGCGCAACCTGGTCTCTAGCCTGCTGTGGCCTGCTCCCGGTCCAAGACTGGGGGTTGGGGACCTCTGATCTAGGGGATTTGAAGGATTTCTTCAGGAGTCTGATGGTCACCTTGAAGAATAAACACTCATTTATCATGGAATAAACTGATAAAGATTGAGCCGTGCCATTTGATAAAAAGGCCTGGGACTTTGTTATTGTAGCTTGCTTTTGTTAGGCCGTCCCTGTGGAGCAAGACATTCCTTGGAAATTCTGGCAATGTCATCTCAATGTTTATTTGCTTTTGAAAACAAGCTTCTCTTTCTCAACATTTGCACAGGGGGAATAAAAAAAAAAACCCTGTGTGATTTAAAGCTTTGGCATACCAGTACAGGGATATTGTGGACACCGTAACCTCTCTGAAACCCAGCTTCTAATGCACAGGAAGGTTGTGAGATGTGGGACGTAGGGAATTATCGAACACTCTGCACCTTCCTTCATTGAAACGACCTCAAGCAGGCATCATCTATCTGCCAAGAAGAATGAGGATTCAGAAGTTATACAGAAGCCATACAGAAGGGTCTATATGAGAAGCAGGAGGGACAAAGATGAAGGCAGCGGAAAACTCCAGAGCTTCTCCAGAAAATTCCAGAGTACAGCAGAGACCATTCTAGAATATAGAATAAAATAGAAGAGTTGGAAGGGGCCTTGGAGGTCTTTTAATCCAACTCCCTGCTTACGCAGGAACACCACTTCAGACAAATGGTTATCCAACATCTTCTTAAAAACTTCCAGTGTTGGAGCATTCACAACTTCTGGAGGCAAGTTGTTCCACTGATTCTAACTGTCAGGAAATTCCTCCTTAGTTCTAGGTTGCTTCTCTCCTTGATGAGTTTCCACCCATTGCTTCTTGTCCTGCCTGCAGATACTTTGGAGAATAGCTTGACTCCCTCTTCTTTGTGGCAGCCCCTGAGATATCATGTCACCCCCAGTCCTTCTTTTCATTAAACTAGGCATACCCAGTTCCTGCAACCGTTCTTCATATGTTTTAGCCTCCAGTCCCCTAATCCTCTTGGTTGCTCTTCTCTGCACTCTTCCCAGAGTCTCCACATCTTTTTTTACACCGTGGCGACCAAAACATAGTCATGCCGGCCACATGACCACGGAGTCGTCTTCGGACAGCACTGGCTCTTCGGCTTTGAAACGGAGATGAGCACCGCCCCCTAGAGTCGGGAACGACTACCACATATGTGTGAGGGGGGGGGAACCTTTACCTTTACCTTATTTGCAGAGACTTACCTAAGTCTCTGTGCTTCAACGTCTTATTTCAATAAGCTAAATTCAGTTCAGCCTCCCTCTTTCTCTCTTTACTGCAACAATGAAATAAACTCCACAAACAACTGACCATGTCCAGATCCACTTCAAAGCATCAGCATCTTTTCATTCCTGTACTTTTTGTTACTGATTTATTATTCCATGTATTATTTGCGATTGTTCAATAATACAAGGGAAGATAACGGCTGTTATTATTGTTGCCGTGCAGGCTTAGGTGTTTCAAAGCATTCTCTGCATTTTTTGCAGGGAGGTAATGAAATAATTCCAAAGAAAATGCGAGCAGTGGGAAGGAAGCGTTTGCTTAGCAACAATTATGCATCTCATTAAATGCAGTAAAAGAGAGCGCTACCCTCCGAATCCTATTCTGGCCATTAAATGCCTCCCTCCATTCAGTGGTGGGATCCGACAGGTTTAACAACCGGTTCGGTGATCACGCGCTTCGCTACGTTTGCGTGGGTGCGCAATTGAACGAAAAATCACTTTCTGCGTTAGTGCTAGGGATTTAAACCAGCCGAGGCTCGGCAATCTGCTTTGCTGCGCTAATCAGCTGCGGAGATTTAGGTAAATAAAGCGCAGGGGCAGGTGGGCGGGCCCAGCTGATTGTCGGATCTTCTGGTTCAGTGGTGGATTTCAAATATTTTTTACTACCGGTTCTGTGGGCGTGGCTTGATGGGCATGGCAGGGGAAGGATACCGTAAAATCTCCATTCCTGCCCAACTCCAGGGGAAGTTTACTGCAAAATCCCCATTTCCTCCCGATGAGCTGGGACTCGGGAGGCAGAGAATAGATGGGGACAGGGCCAGTCAGATTTTTTACTACCGGTTCTCCGAACTACTCAAAATTTCTGCTGCCGGTTCTCCAGAACTGGTCAGAACCTGCTGAAACCCACCTCTGTTACCGTTCCGTGCGAACCGGTCGAATCCTACCCCTGTCTGCATTGCAATGCCTTACGAAAGCCCCGGTGTCAAATTTCTGCAGGTAGTTCTCACCTAACGACTGCAATCAACGACCAAATTTCTGTGGCTAAATGAGACATTTATGAAGTGAGGGTTTTTTGCCTCCATCTTTCTTGCCACAATCATTCATCCCTGCAGCTCTTAAGTTAGTAACACGGTTCTCAAGGGAGGATTTGGCTTCTCCATTGACATTGCTTGTCAGAAGGTCCCCAAAAAGCTATCATGTGACCCCGGGACACTGCGACCATCATAAATATGAATCGGTTGCCAAGTGTCGGAATTTTGATAACTTGGCAAGTTCAAGAAACTTCAAAGCAATTATAGAGACGGTAATTCTTGGTTGCATTTTTGATTTGTAAGTATCTAACAGATTAACAGAGTTGGGAGGGACTTTGTAAGTCATTTAGTCCAACCCTCCTGCCACAGGAGGAGACCCTACACCATTTCTGACAGATGGCAGTCCAGTCTCTTCTTGAAAGCCTCCAGTGATGAAGGTCCCACAAGTTCTCAAGGCAACTTCTGTTCCATGGGCTGGAAATTCAGGAAATTCCTCCTTGTTTCTAGGTTGAATCTCTCCTTGGTCTGTTTCCATCCGTTATTCCTTGTCTGGTCTTTGGGTGCTTTGGAAAATAGCTTGATCCCCTTCCTCCTCTCTTTGGCAGCCCCTCAAATATTGGAACATTTCTATCATGACTCCCCTAGTCCTTCTCTTTACTAGACTAGCCATGCCCAGTTCCTGCAACCGTTCATTGTATGTTTTAGCCTCCAGTCCCCTAATCATCCTGGTTGCTCTTCTCTGTACTCTTTCTAGAGTCTCAACATTTTTTTATAGTGTGGTGACCAAAACTGGATCTATGGGATGAGGGCAGGGCAGCTCCATGCTCAGCTTAATTCAAAGCTCACCTTAAGCGTTGCAAAATATGTATTTATAGCAAAGATGTACCGTATTTTTCGGAGTATAAGATGCACCTTTCCCCCCCCTAAAAGCGGGTGCAAATTTAGGTGTGTCTTATACACTGAATGTAGCCACGCCAACCCACTGGCCCCCACTCTTTGGCCTCCACCTCCCAGCAATTTACCTCTTTGCAGCAAGCAGCAAGAAGAAACAGCCCATTTCAGCTTCAGCACAGCTTAATTAGCACATGTTGATTGTCTGTTGGATCGGCCTCCGAACTCTCAGCTGTTTTGCCTGGGCCTCTGCTGCTTGCTGCAAGGAGGTAAATTGCTGGGAGCAGATTTTTTTTCTTTTCTTGTGCTAATCAAGCTATGCTGAAAACGACAATGAAAGTAAACCAGGCTATTTGCTGTTTGCTGCAACGAGGCAAAATTGCTGGGAGGCAGAGGCAGATTTCTTTTTCTTGTTTTCCTCACCCAAAAAAGGTAGGTGCGTCCTATAATCCGGAGCGTCTTATACTCCGAAAAATATGGTAATTCACTTTGATTAATGAGGTTTGTTCTGTGGCACTTCATATGACTTACTTGGAGTTGCTCTGCAAAACCACCAAGATGCTACCCCAGAGGGTTCTCCGAGGGAAACATCTACCGTACCTTCTGGCTTAAGAGGCCTTTTTAAGCAGGAAACCCATTTTCAGTAAAGGGCCGAAGGGAAGAGAATCCAGGGTGCTAAAACATGCAGAAATGCAGTGGGCAGCCTCTTCCAAGAAGATCCTTTGATCTCCCACGAGTGTTGGATTGATTTATTTTACTGAATGGTGTTTGGTTTGATTTGGCTTGGTCTGGTCCTAGACTTCTGAGAATTCTTTGTCTCAGTTGGAGCGGCCTCAATACGTTCCCGCCGTCCTCTTTTGTAAATGACTCCTCGTATTATTTTAAGTTGCCCCAATTTGCTAGGATAGCATAGGGCTTTTTCAGCATATTTCTTTGAGTTCTCCTTGGGCGACCGAGAAGATGCTACTTCTACAATTTCCAGGAACTCATGGAGAGGGGGGGGGGAATAAAAAAATAAACACTTCTCTTCTATTATTGGGTCCTTAGTGTTCTCTGAGCTTGGGGATTTTCTTGCAGACCTTCCATTACCAAACTAGGTAACATCAGAGCTGCACTGGTGATATTATCTAGTTGGGTAATAAAATGTCCTGTTCGAAAACCACCAAGCTCGGAGAGCATCAAAAATCACACAGTCCTCCTCCTCCTCCTCTTTCCCCCACTCCCATTCTCTTCTCTTTCTCATCACCCCACAAACCCCATTCCCTTCATGCCCAGAAGAAGTTACCTATTTGGGTAATGAAAAATCTGCAAAAAAACTACCAAGCTCAGAGAGCTCCAAGGACCTGTTCGGTCCCCAACCCCACGCACACACACCAACAGACGTTCAGGAGTTAAAGACCAAACCAGCCGGCAAAATCCTTTTCCTTATGATAACGGAACTTGGCAACAACCTAGTGGCTGCCTGCCAAGAGTTTATTATTTACAAAGAGGAGAGATAACTTCTCCCCACTTCTGATACATCAAAGGAAAGCAGCTCAATAATTACGGAATTAATCAAGTCCAGAGATACTCCAGCAAAGTCTTAAAGCAAAAGTCCGGCAATGCAGAATGGTGTGGAAGCTTTCAGCTTTGTTCATCACAAGGTTTGACTGGCCACCACGCTCCCTTTTATATCCTGTGGGGTGTGGTCCAGTGACTCAGCCTAATCTCGGGCACGCCTTTTCTTCTGTTGCGCGCGCTTATCTCTGCGACGCTGGCGTGGATCCAGCCAAGACTCATTACCCTCATCACTGTCCATCTGTGGCTGCGTGGACGTGCTTGGCCTTGGTCCGATCTCTTGCCCTTCGATGGAGACCGAAGGCATTGCCAGAGAGGAGGGTCCTGGAGAGGGAGGCCTTGCCAACTCCTCCCCTTCACTCTTGGAGTCCTCTCCTGACGATGACACAGGCTCCAGTAATGGAGCCACAACAGGACCCCACATTCCTCCTCCTCCTCTCCACAAACACCACTCCCTTCTAGTAAGGATGATGTTACCTAGATGGATCATGAAATGTCTGCAAGAAAACCACCAAGCTCAGAGAGCACCAAAAATCCCCCAGTCCTTCTCCCCCTACCTCCCTGTTCTCCTCCTCCTCTTCTTCCTCCTCCTTTTCCCCCCTCCCAGTCTCTTCCCATTCTAATCACACCACAAATCTCATTCCCTTTCAGCACTGTTGATGTTACCTAGGTGGGTCATGAAATGTCTGCAAGAAAACCACCAAGCTCAGAGATCACCAAGGACCTCACAGTTCAACCCTGAGCTGCAAATATTCTCCTCTATTGATCTTCTTCTATTTTTCATGCAACTATTGTGGACGAGATGCTTAATAACCAATGCTTCTGAAATGACGGTAGGACCAACCCAGGTATTTAACTATAGTTTTATCTATATTTTTAACCAAGTTTTTAAAAATTAAATAACTAATTAACTATATTTTTAACTAACCCTAAGAGTTATTTTCCTGTATATATAATAGAAAGTGTATTTCCAGAAAATAAGGCTGTGCTAATATGAAGACATAAATTTGAAGAAGTAATCAATAGGTTTTTAGAATAGAATGGAATGGAATGGAATGGAATAGAATAGAATTCTTTATTGGCCAAGTGTGATTGGACACACAAGGAATTTGTCTTTGGTGCATACGGTCTCAGTGTACATAAAAGAAAAGATACATTCATCAAGAATCATAAAGTACAACACTTAATGATGGTCATAGGGTACAAATAAGCAAATCCAATCATACTAGGAAACCATATCAATATAAATCGTAAGGATACAAGCAACAAAGTTACAGTCATACAATCATAAGTGGGAGGAGATGGGTGATAGGAACAATGAGAAGATGGATTTAGAAGAAGAAAACGGTTTTAAATAAGCAATGTTTCCTCAAGGCCCTAATCTGGAATTAAAAATGCTGAAATAAATCCCAATTGAGAGCATGCAACGCTGCAAAACCGATCCTTGGGCTTAGTTTATTCATTGTGAAATAGTTGGCTAGAGTGGTAAACTAGAATATTCAGGAACGGCGAGTTTGTTTATTTGCTGAGCATTTCTATTTACTTCATTTGCATTTGATCGTTGAGCTATCATCATCCCCTGTCACGATAAGACGAAAGTCTTGAACTTGGCCTCTTTCACTCAGAAACTGTTCCCAAGATGGTTTCAATATGTACCGATTCTTTGTTTCCTGTGGAAATTTTCGTTTTTCTCTCTCTTGGCTCAATACAGGATGGATTCAAGTTTGACTGAAGATGTGAAATCTAATTTGCTCCGATCAATGCTGGATACGGAGCCCAGATTCCTTCACAATATGCCGCATCTGCCTACTTCAAAACAGGATGAGAAACCCCTTTTTGGTGTCCCTTTCTGGGCGATCCAAGTGGCCTGTGCCACGATGGGCAGGCGTGTCTTTTCAAACACTCCCGTCAAGAAAGCTGGGCATGTCAAATGCAGGAAGTCCTTGACTTATGACTTTATATTTTACTCTATTGTCATTGCACCTCGTACAATGAAATTAAATGCCATCCTCAGTGTACATTACAAAACTGGCAGCAGAGTCAGACAATGAGGAGGTTGGGGAGGAATTTGGGCCAGTCCTGGGGGCTGGAGAAAACTCAGACGAGGGCTCTGCATCGGACGCAGAGAGGGAGTTAGACAGCAGCGAGGCAGAGAAACAGCTGGAGCCTGTTCCCAGTGTGCGCATGGGCAGAGCTGCCAGAAGACAAGAATGATTAAGAAAGCAGGGTCAACTCAGGAGTAAGGCCACACCTTGAAGATGATTGGCCCCTCCCACAGGACATAAAAGAGGAGCGACCGGGATGGGTGCTTTTGCAGGAAGCAATTAGTTCATCTCATTTCAAGATGGGAAAGTTCTGTTCGTGACTCTAATAGACTCAGTGCCAAGTTTGGCCTTGCTCTGCATTTGTAAATTGGTTCTCTGGCAGCGTTCCAAGTGAGATAAGGTGGGGGTTGATCAACATTCCTCTGAAAGACTGTTTGCCAAAGCCTTGTTGACTGTGAATGAACGGAATTCACAGTCGTGTTAATAAATGAGGTTTTACCAGGATTAAGACTTTGCTTCATGCTTTCTAAGAAAGCCTAGGTCAGAACAATTTATACATAAGAAAAACTATAAAAATAAATCAAAAACACATTCTATACCAAAGATGGCTAACCTTTTTGCCGTTGTATGCCAAAAGCGGGGGGAGCGGGGGGAGGTCGCCCACATGCGTACCCAACCCGCAACTCCCCGGCACCACCCCTCTGCTTTTAGCACGAGATAGCACAGTGGGCCTGGTAGGCCCATTTTTCACCCTCCCCAGGATCCAGAGGCTTTCTAGGAGCCTGGGGAGGGCAAAAACAGCCTTCCCCATCTCACCCTACTGGAGGCCCACCAGAGGCTCTCCAGAGGCCAGAAACAGCCCATTTTCCAATTTCCGGTGGGACTGGAAGGCCCAAAAATCAGCTGGCTGGTGCACGCATGTGCACTGGAGCTGGGCTATGGCAATGCTCACTGATATGGCTCTGTGGCACCCGTGCCATGGGTTCGCCATCACGGCCCTACCAAGTTGACTCTCAAACTAACGGTAGACAACATGTAATCTTAAGAAATATTGCTAACTTCATTCAAGCTGTCTCTCAACTTTGCTGAAAACGATTGTTTAAAAATCTTCTCTAGAGATTGGGCGCTTGTAATTTACCCCCCATTTCATTTTAAATGGAATTGCGAAAGCAACCTAGAAATTGGATTTTTCAGGAATTCTCTAATGGTTTTTGGAGAGGGAGGAGGAGGAGGAGGAGGAGGAGGAGGAGGAGGAGAGGAGGAGGAGGAGGAGGAGGAGAGGAGGAGGAGGAGGAAAGGAAGAGGAAAAGGAGGAGGAGGAGGAGGAGGAGAGGAGGAGGAGGAGGAGAGGAGGAGGAGAAGAAGAGGAGGAGGAGGAAGAGGAGGAGAAGAAGAAGAAGAGGAGGAAGATGACGATTTTGCCTACTTTTTTACAAGGAATAGAAGGAGAGGAGGAGAAGAGGAGGAGAAGGAGACGGAGAAGGAGAGGGAGAAGTAAGAATGAAATCTCCTTTGAATTGAACTCAACTCCTTGGAATTTCATGCTTTTATTTATTTAACAAATGTTGAGGTTTTCTGACTCCTTGACAATTCTGGGTGGCTTATAAATAAAGAGACAATACAATATAAAAAGGAAGACAACACAATGTAATTACCCGAGCAACAAAACCAAAGTATTTTGCCACTGCCTTCTTCTGGAATGTATTTGAACTTCCTTGTTTAGCTTACAGGTATCTTTTTTGTGAAACTTCCCTTGAACTTACAATACCCTTTTGTTACCAAAAAGTCAATGCCGGACTACATGGATCTCTACTGGGCTCATGTTGAGGGAGGAAACTCAAACCTTCCTCATACTGATCTCCTGCATCTTCTGAAGATCCTCTTCAAATATATTGCCTGTCTCCAGATTTCCCCGATTTGTGATCCCCGAGCCTGCTTTTTCAAAAAAAGAGACACATTTCCTCCCTAAGATTAATATGAAAATTTACTTTTATTTGAAGATGGAGGGCTCCCCCCACCCCCAACCATATCCACAAAAGTAGTGGAAACTGCACCAGTGGCAAACTGTGACTGGACATTTCCATCTGACTCAGTCTACACTATGAGGAGACATTCCTGCGGAAGATACACCCAGGAGGAAAGGACAGATCATGCACCTTGCGATCCAAAGGACAAGTGGCAACACCAATATGGCTGTGTGGCGTGGCGCAGAAATTTTGCTTGTCAAGGGATTTCTGTGCCACTCATGATCCATCAGCCCTATGACACATGGATGGGATGGGATAGAAGTAAGAGTAGAGTAGAGTAAGTAGAGTACAGTAGAGTAGAGTAGAGTAGAGTAGAGTAGAATAGAATAGAATAGAATAGAATAGAATAGAATAGAATAGAATAGAATAGAATAGAATAGACTGGGATGGAATGGGATGGGATGGGATGGGATGGGATGGGATGGGATAGAAATAAGAGCAGAATGGAATGGAATGGAATGGAATGGAATGGAATAAAATAGAATGGGATGGGATGGGATGGGATAGAAATAAGAGCAGAATGGAATGGAATGGAATGGAATGGAATGGAATGGAATGGAATAGAATAGAATAGAATAGAATAGAATAGAATAGAATAGAATAGAATAGAATAGAATAGAATAGAATAGAACAACTTTATTGTCACTTTAAATGTACACTAATCAGCATACAATAAAATGAAATTCCGTTGCATTCAGCTCTCAAAAGGTAACCATTATGCATATACACCCCCCCATACACATATGTGACACAGAGAAACATCACCTCCTAGTTCACATGTATACATATACATGGCAGGTGATGGTGGTGGGAGAAGCCTGTGAGTTTACAAAACGGATGGCGTAAGGGACAAAGCTGTTCCAGAATCTAATAGTCCTGCTCTAGATACTATTACCAGCTCCCTTTCTCTTAACTCGGCCTTAAGAAATGTAGGAGAACCTCAATGCTTATCTTCACAGGAAGGGAGGGCATCTTGTTTTTCTCTTAATTTTATTTCAGGATGAAGCCAATGACAGGGACTTCTACACTTTCAGCTAGCTCAGGTATCACACGCAGCAAGCAGAAATTCTACGCAGGAGAAAAAGCTGGTTTTGGGGGGTTTCTTTTAAAGCAAATTTATAAGACTTGCAAATTGAGCTCTCTACTGCTCTCTCTACTTTTGGGCTTTTTGACCTGACAGTCTGTTGTGAGGTTTACCTCCTTTCCCCCCCCCCCCACACCTTCCTCCAGGATCAAAGTATGCATTTCAGACAACCCCATAAAGATCCCAAACCAATCCGTTACCATTAAAATGAAATGCTGAGAACTTTGTTCTATCGAGATCACCACCAATGGTATAGATACTGTGATGCACACAACTGGATTCGCACAAGCTGCCCGACTATAAGGCGGCTGGCTTGCTTTTTTTCTCCACCAGCGATTTCTCTAAAGCCACAGCCAATCGTGGCTTCTCCCTGTAGATAAGCAAACCACGGCTTGCTTAGCGCGACGCGTGAACTTTTCCGCGCCTCTCTCTTCCTGTCTGCCATGCAAACGCAGCAGGCCGAAAACCCACCAGGATGCAGCTTTTATGAAACAGCTCAAGGATGGCAAAGCGCCACACGCTGAACAGGCCAGGGAGCCAAGCGCTGTTGTTATTTGCAAGTCGATACCGATCGTAGCAGCGAAAGCAAATTTGGATGTGCTCAGTTGCTCTTATCCAGACAGTTTGCCGAATCCAAGAGGCACAAAAAACATAAATCCGAACTGCGTGACGGGGGTCAGCTCATCAGCTCTGAGTTTTGGCGCATCTCAACGAGTTTGGAGAGTTGTCCTCCTGCAAGGAAAAAGGGCTCTTCTGAACCTTTCCCAATTAAAAAGCTTGAAGAAAACATGACGGTTTTTTCCGGCTTAGGACTTGGCCCGCTACCAGCTCGTGCGTCTCCAGCCAAAATCCTTACCCGTTTGGCCCAGACTAGCATTCAGAGACAAAATGTGGAAGACCCAGGGCATCAAAAAAAGCAAGCAGGCAGCCCAAGAGGAGGAAGAGGGAAAGGCAGGGAAGAGTTGAAGTTGTTCCAATTGGCACACAAAAAAAAAAAAAAAACCCGAAAGGAAGCTGAAAGCAAAGGTCTAAGAGATCCTGCACCTGACGAGACAAGAGAGATCACGAAGGCATACATTTCTCTGACCCGAATTCTTTTCGCCTACACCTGGCTGGCTGCGGGAGAAGGCAAGAATGCCTGGCATCCCATAACCGATGCCAGCTGCTCCAAGTTTTGCAAAATCAAATCAGGATGGGGGGGAAAAAAAAAGGGGGGGAGGACCAACCAACTGATTTCCTACAGATTAAGACCTCTGCTCTAGCCAGAGTGGGTGGGATTTGTGGTCCCAGGTTTCCCCCACCAGCCCTGTTGCTTTCTCACTCACCTGTTCACACTTGAGTCTGCTTCTTCTCCAGACCTTCTGCTTCTCCCCTTCTCTGAAAGATGTCTTCACCTCAAAAACACAGACCTTCCTTCAAACAGGCATGGGTTACACACTCCATCCAAGCCCAGAATATCTTCGGGTGGCCCAGATCCTGGCTCAGAGGTGGCCCATTTCCTCCAACCTCTTATCCCGTCTACATTTTCTCCCTTATCTCTCAAATCCTACCATTCCTTTCAGTTGCCACCCATCACCTTAATTCATTTCTTCTCACTCTCTGCTTGTCTACCCCCCCCATCTTGTTTCTATAGAAACCAGATTAGCAGAAGGGGGGGGGAGAGAAATCAAACCGACCCATGTGACTCAGATTCCGACACTAAAGAATCTGCCTCCCTCCCTCCCTCCCTCCATCTCTCTTTCTCAGTCTCTCGCTGTGTTTTACATAACAAGTCATTGTACGGGGCTAAATAAAAAAAAAAGGAAAAAGAGAAAGAAGGCAGAGAAAAAAAGGGAAGAAGTTGGGGGGGGGGAGAGGGAGGGAGGGAGGGAGGGAGAGGGGTGGGGAGAGGCCAGAAGGCTTGTCGAAGTCAATAGCAACCCATCACTTCAGCTGCCCATCCATGGTGGATGAAACCTGCAAGTTTTTTTTTTCACTTCTCAAAAGTTTTGGGTGCAATCCAACAGAAAACTGGAATTTGGATTCCAAACTCAAAGCTTCTCCCTCATCCAATCTGGTGATGGGGGGGGTGACATTCATCCTAGTCACTCAAAACGGCTTTGCTCCCCAAGATTTGGGAACCGCCGGAGAGTTAATAGGGTTTATTCTAAAGCAGGAAGCAGACAATGGAGTCTAGCCAGCGATAGTCAATGTGCCATATATGGTTTCCCCGGACCACTTATTCTTCAAACATGTCGGCCTTTTTGCTCTATCCTTCTTTGGACTTATAGCTACTGGAGATTCACTGGATCTAGTCTATTTATGAAGGTTTCCATGGTGAGCCCAGACAGATCTAAAGCCCCAGCTATTTGTCATTGGATTGTGGATATGAATGGCGCTGGAGAAATTAATGCTATCAGACCAATTTTCTTAGGGTTGCATAAGGCCACAAACCACAGAGGGAGCGACTTGAGTTTGGACAACGAGCTTCAAACGAAGAGGGAGTCTTGAGAATTGGGATTAAATTAAATGAGGCCGCCATCGTTTTGACTTCCAGAATGGGCCACATGAAAAGGTCGACATATGGACACCCATGAGCAATTTTTTCGCATCCCCCGTTCAGTTCCGCGAAGCAAAACGAACGAGAAAGCTTAAAGATTCTAGACCGAGTTCGGTTTATTAAAAATAATTAACCGCAAGGGACGTTGTGCGGAGGAAAACGGAATTCCTCACTGAATTTGGCTTGAGCGGTTTTTCCCCCCCACTTCAACTCTTTGTGGTATTGTAAGTAAGCTGTGCTTTGCAGCTACACAAGCCGTATGAACTGAGCCAGTTGGGGCTTGTTCATTAAACCACGATTAACCAAACTACGGGTAATTCTCAACTCAGAACCATCCGTTTAGCGACTGTTCGAAGTTATGACAACACTGAAATAAAAAGTAACTTACAACTAGTCCTCGCACTCAATGCCAGATCTTAGCGATCTCAACTGGTCTCAACCACGTTTCCCATGTCTCACACAAATGGAAGAAACCACACTCCTTACTAGCCCTGATGATGGTACTTAGTTGGGTAATGAAACGACCGAAAGAAAATAACCAAGCTCAGAGAACAACCAAGGACCTCACCAAGGAGCTAATTATGTTATGTTGTCTTTCTTTTTATGCGTATTGTTTCTTTATTTATAAGCCACCCAGAACTGTCAAAAAGTCAGAAAACCTCAACATTTGTTAAATAAATAAAAGCATGAAATTCCAGGGAGTTGAGTTCAATGCAAAGGAGACTTCATTCTTATTTCTTCCTTCTCTCCCCCCACTCCTCCTTTCCCGCAGACCTCCACTCTTCTAACACTGATGATGTTACCAAGATTGGTAATGAAACGTCTACAAGAAAAAAACCTAGCTCAGAGAGCATCAAGGATCTGACAATCCTCCTCCTCCCCCTCCTCCTCCTCTCCCGCAGACCTCCTCCCTTCTAGCACTGATGATGTTATGAAGATTGGTAATGAAATGTCTACAAGAAAAAACCTAGCTCAGAGAGCATCAAGGATCTGACAATCCTCCTCCTCCTCCTCCTCCTCCTCTCCCGCAGACCTCCTCCCTTCTAGCACTGATGATGTTATGAAGATTGGTAATGAAACGTCTACAAGAAAAAAACCTAGCTCAGAGAGCACCAAGGATCTGACAGTCCTCCTCCTCCTCCTCCTCCTCCTCCTCCTCCTCCTCCTCCCCCCCCTCCTCTCCCGCAGACCTCCTCCCTTCTAGCACTGATGATGTTACGAAGATTGATAATGAAATGTCTACAAGGAAACAAAGGAGCTCTGAGAGCATCAAGGACCCCATTTTCTCCCATTTTCTTTTCTTATTGCGCAACAAAAAACGAAGGAAACGTCACAGAACCGAAACAGAAGCCTCGGACTTCAAGAGAAGCAGGGGTGGGGCTTTGACGGCATGGACGCAAGCATCATCTAGACCAGGGGTCTCCAACCTTGGCAACTTTTTTTTTTTTATTTGATTTCTCTGGAGACTCAGGGCGGCTTATAATGCGCTAAGCAATAGCCTTCATTCTTTTGTATATTTATACAAAGTCAGCTTATTGCCCCCACAAACTGGGTCCTCAATTTACCTACCTTAGAAAGGATGGAAGGCTGAGTCAACCTTGAGCCTTGGCAAGATTCGAACCTGCAGTAATTGCAGGCAGCTGGTCTTAATAACCAGCTTAATAACAGGGTGCCTTAGACCACTGTACTACCAAGGCTCTTTAATTTCAGAATTCTGGGAGCTGAAGTCCACAAGTCTTCAAGTTGCCAAGGTTGGAGACCCCTGATCTGCCCCTGATCTGTCAAGGTTGGAGACCCCTGATCTGGACAATTATGACCCTCCCCAAGGATGACCCAAGCGAGTTCGTCAAGCAAACCGAGATAACGTTGCGATAATCGTGGGCATTTTATTGAAACCGTCCATTCGTAGATCGTTAGGGTTTCACCCACTCCTGCAAACAGCATTGCGGAATGTCTTGAGGGCTGCATATTTCAGAAATGCCGTGGGCCCAAATCTAAGCGGCCTCTGTGCTCAGTCGCTGGCAAGCAGTTCTTTGCTGGCCTTGTTTCCTCTTCCCTCTTGAGCAAAGCTGGCAGGGCAACCAATTTAACCGAAAATTAACCAGATGGTCCCGAAGAGACGATCTTGCTTGCTATTTACAAAATGTCATTAAATAAGGATAGGTAGTCCTCGACTTCCAAGCATTCGTTTAGTGACCGTTGGAAGTTACAATGGCACTGCAAACAGTGACTTATGTAGGGCCGTTTTTTGCACTTTTTGCAGCATCCCTGTGGTCACAGGAGCAAAATTCGGATGCTTGGCA
Organism: Arizona elegans; assembly: GCA_022577455.1. Lineage (NCBI taxonomy): Eukaryota > Metazoa > Chordata > Lepidosauria > Squamata > Colubridae > Arizona > Arizona elegans. The sequence goes on along the minus strand of JAKOOJ010000022.1, from coordinate 11,603,658 downwards.
ACGGCTCGTATTTATGACGGTTTGCAATGATCCCAGGGTTAGGTGATCCAAAGTTTGTGACCTTCTGGCGAGCAAAGTCCAAATGGGAGCCTCTGAGATCCAGATGGATCCCGTTCTCTTCTTTGGAGGAGCCATGAAGACCTTCAGCCAGACTGTTGATGGGGTGGGGGCTGGGGGTGGAGCAAGACACCCCACACTTCATCACACGTGCCATCTTTTATGTTTATCTTTTATGTTTTATTAGTGTGGTTGTAATTTCTTTGACTGTTGTGAGGCGCTCAGATCACTGGGAATTGAGTGGCGTACAAGGTTTTTTTTTCCTTCCTTCGTTCCTTCATTCCTTCCTTGCTCCCTCCCTCCCTCCTTTCTTTTTTCACCTTCCTTCCTTCCTCCCTTTTTCCTTCCTTCCCTTCCCTTCCTCCCTCCCTCTCTCCTTCCCTTGCCTTCCTCCCTCCCCCCTTCCTCCCTCCCTCCCTTCCTCTCGCTTTCCTTCCTTTCTTTTTTTTTAAAATTTGATTTATATGCCGCCCTTCTCCGGAGACTCAGGGCGGCTTACAATGCGTTAAGCAATAGCCTTCATCCTTTTGTATATTTTATACAAAGTCAGCTTATTGCCCCCACAAACTGGGTCCTCATTTCACCTACCTTAGAAAGGATGGAAGGCTGAGTCAACCTTGAGCCTTGGAGAGATTCGAACCAGCAGAAATTGCAGGCATCTGTGTTAATGACAGGGTGCACCAAACCACTGTACTATCAAGGCTCTTTCCTCACCTTCCTCCCTCCCTCCTTCCTCCTTCCCTTCCCCCCTCCCTCCTTCCTCCCTCCTTCCTTCCTCTCTCCCTCCCTCCTTCCTTTCCTTCCCTTGCTTCCCTCCCTCACTCCATTCCCCCTTCCTCTCTCCTTCCTTCCTTTCCTCACCTCCCTCCCTCCTTCCCCCCTCCCTCCTTCCTTCTCTTGCCTTCCTTCCTTCTTCTTTCCTTCCCTCCCTCCCTTCTTCCTTCCTTCCTTCCTTTCCTCACTTTCCTTCCTTCCTCCCTTCTCTCTCTCTCTCTCTCTCTCTCTCTGTGAGAAAAAGGTCATAATATGAGCCAAAATTAACTGCACTATCTTCCTTGGAATGGAAATTTTGTGCTCCATGGTGGCTGCGGAGGACTACCTGTACAGATTTTCTGCTTCATTTCATTTGGCAACCAACAGATTCGATTTTTTTTTATTTATCTTTTTTGCGGAAAGCATCCTAGAGTCTGTTATTGAAGGTCTTGGATCACGAACACTGCAACGCAACCCGAGGGAAGGGGGTGCTACGGCTTCCGAACTCTAGTAGGAAACCTGGGAGCTTCTGAGGAATTGGCAGCTGCAAAGAATCCTAATGTTTTAACTCCATTCCCCTTCTCTTCGGAATGTACAATGTACGCAACTTCCATTGTGTACGCTAGAGTTCATGCAAATGTGAGCCAGGAAAGACGGGGCTGCACACAATACCCTGAACTTTAGAAAAGGAATAATCGCGGTTCGGACTTCTGGCCTTTTTTAGGCATTCTCTTCGAAAAACGCGCCTCGCCCTTCCCCGTCCCAGCACTGTTGGTTATATGCCGCCGTCTTCCCTCCCCCTCTGCAGCAGCCATAAAGCAGAGGCACAAAATCGCAGTGTTCACACATCCTACTGATAAAGCGTGTCCAAACTTTTCTGAGACAGGGAGCAAAGGCTCCAGACTGCAACTGTAGGACTAGATAGCGGAGTTGATTGATGGCTGAGCGCCAAAGAATGGAGGCCTTTGAACTCTGGTGTTGGAGAAGATTCCTGTGAGTCCCTTGGACTGCAAGGCAATCAAACCGGTCAGTCCTAGAGGAGATCAACCCCGGCTGCTCTTTAGAAGGCCAGATCCTGAAGAGGAAACTCAAATACTTTGGCCACTGAATGGGAAGGAAGGACTCCCTGGAGAAGAGCCTAATGCTGGGAACGATTGAGGGCAAAAGAAGAAGGGGACGGCAGAGAACGAGGTGGCTGGATGGAGTCACTGAAGCAGTCAGTGTGAGCTTAAATGGACTCCAGAGGATGGTAGAGCAGGGGTCTCCAACCTTGGCAACTTTAAGACTTGTGGACTTCAACTCCCAGAATTCCCCATGCTGGCTGGGGGAACTCTGGGAGTTGAAGTCCACAAGTTGCCATGGTTGGAGACCCCTGTGGTAGAGGACAGGAAGGTCTGGAGGAACGTTGTCCATAGGGTCACGTTAGGTCGGACACGACTTCACAACTAACAACAACAATCTCTGTACAGGAGGGTGATATGTTGGGCACATGGGCTGTTGGTGACGACGGGAAAGTCACAAACCCAGTGTGGAAAACAAACAAACAAAAAAGGGGGGGGAGAAAAAAGGACTAGGGTCAGGCTGTGTTTCTTTCAAAAGAAACAACTACATGTTACTTTGCTTTCGAATTGTGGTGCTGGAGAAGACTCTTGGGCGGCAAGGAGTTCGAATCAGTCAATCCTGATTGTTCCTTGAGAGAGTAGATATAAGTTAGGGTGTCAAATTCGATTTCATTGAGGGCCTCTTTGGGCGCTTTCGGTGTGAGATCCGCGACCTCTGCGGGTCCATTTCAAGCTCTCACTGTCCGGGGCTTCATTAGAATCCATAGCCACCTTGGAGAGGTGGTGAAGCAAAGGGGGACCGCCTTGCAGGTTAAGGGGAGCCGCATCACCACTCCCTGACTTGGAAAACTCCCTCATCTGAAGACTAGGAGCAGCGGCAGTCAAAATGGCTGCCATGAAGCCGGGGAACATCCAGAACCATAAGTTTGTGCAGGAGTAGAGAAATGCTGACTGGTGTGTCATCTGGGTAAGAAAAGATTTACAGCTGAAGTTGGACCCCACAAAAAATTTAAGGGGAATACCTTTTAGAACAATTTGCTACAGAAGCGTGCAATTATTGTGGGAAAAAAGCAGATTACATCGAGGGGCGCATCAGGGTTGTGTTTGACCTCGGGGGGGCATGGCCTGGGTGGGCTTGGCCAGCTCAACGTCACTTGTGTCAGGGGTGCCTGTGGAGACCCTAGCGCTCTCCAGCGAAAAGGGCTTGCTTTCGGCTGCAACAGCGTCCTGCAACCCTATGCCAGTGAAAATGGAGTGGAAAGACTGGAATGGGATGGGATAGAAATAAGAATAGAATAGAATAGAATAGAATAGAATAGAATAGAATAGAATAGAATAGAATAGAATAGAATAGAATAGAATAGAACAGAATCTGGAAGAGACCTTGGAGATTTAGAATAGAATAGAATAGAATAGAATAGAATAGAATAGAATAGAATAGAATAGAATAGAATAGAATAGAATAGAATAGAATAACGGACTTGGAAGGGACCTTGGAGGTCTTCTAGTCCAACCCCCTGCTTAGGTTTCCTGCCAAATGGTTCATTCAGCCATTCAGACAAATGGTTATCCCACATCTTCTTAAAAACTTCCAGTGTTGGAGCATTCACAACTTCTGGAGGAAAGTTGTTCCACTGATGAATTGTTCTAACTCTCAGGAAATTTCTCTTTAGTTCTAAGTTGCTTCTCTCCTTGATTAGTTTCCACCCGTTGCTTTTTGTCCTGCCCTCAGGTGCTTTGGGAATAGCTTGACTCCCTTTTACGAAGAGTTGCAACTCATGTTCAGAAGTTCTTCACCGCGACATCAGAGCGTCTCTTAAGAGCCTGCTTCTTTAATCTTCTGACATCTCTAAGTAGTTCTCTTACAGAGAAGAGCTGGATTGGGGGGGCAGGCAAAACCACCAGGAGCTCGGTAGCATCTGGGCCAAGTAAGACGTTTTATTAAAAGGCCTCGACTTTTCATGAGCCGCAGCTCCCTTCATCAGATGCCTGGAGTAGCTGCGCTGATGGAGGATTAAAATTGGGAGCGGTGGGGGAAGGCAGGTGGGGAAAGCAGGTGCACCAATGACAAGTGCGTTATCGGTTAACGATGGTGATGGGTGTCAAAAGCTATGGGGTTGGGGGAGTGACAGTTCCAGGAAAGTTTGGCCTTTCAATAAAATGTGTTAGTTAGGAAAGGTGCTACCAGACTCTCGATTGAAGTCGCTCATGCTTCCATTGCTCTATTAATTACCTATTACAGGTAGTCCTCGGCTTACGACAATAATTGAGAGCAGAATTTCCATTGTTAAGAAAGGCGGTGATTAAGTGAGTTATGCGCTCAATTTTACAATCCGTTTTTTGGGGGGGGCACGGTTGTTAAGTGAATCACACAATTGTTAAACAAGTCGGCCTTCCCCCCATTGACTTCACTTGTCGGAAATTGGCTGGGAAGGCCCCTTCCTCAAATTTTCCTTCCTTCCTTCCTTTTTCCTTTCTTTTCCTTCCTTCCCCCCTCCCTCTCCCTCCCTTTTCTCTTCCTTCCTTCCTTCCTTCCTTCCTTCCTTCCTTCCTTCCTTCCTCTGTCCATTCCTTCCTTCTTCCCTCCCTTTTTCCTTTCCTTCCTTCCCCTCCTTTTCTCCCTCCCTCCTTCCTTGCTTCCTTGCTTCCTTTCTCCCTCTTGCCCTCCATTTTTTCCTTCCTTCCTCCCTCCCTCCATTCTTTCCTTCCTCCCTTCCTCTCTCCCTCCCTCCCTTTTTCCTTCCCTTCCTTCCCTCCCTCCCCTCCTTTTCTCCTTCCTTTCTTCTTTCCTTCCTTCCTCCCACCCTCCATTCTTTCTTTTCTTCCTTCCTCCCTCCCTCCCGCCCTCCATTCTTTCTTTCCTTCTTCCCTCCCTCCCTTTTTCCTTTCTTTCCTTCCCTCCCTCCCCCTCCTTTTCTCCTTCCTTCCTTCTTTCCTTCCTTCCTCCCACCCTCCATTCTTTCCTTCCTTCCTTCCTCCCTTCCTCTGTGTGGATCAGACATTGTGGAAATCTACTCCATGCTGTACACTATAATCCCCTTTTCTAAAGCTTGACCTGCCCTGCTACTAGAGCTCATCCAAGAGATACAAAACCTCTTGCAGAACCCAGGTTGTCCTTTTGCCAGCAAATTTCCGGTTACAACACACAGCCCACATTGCATCTCTACTCATTGTCCACTGCTCCTGTCCTGCCGAAGTGGTCCTCCTTTCTCCACATGCCTCTGAAGCTTCATTTGCATCAGGAAACCTGCCTTAAATGCTTCCCATCTTTCCCTCCCTCCCTCCCTCCCTCCCTCTCTCTCTTTTCTCCCTCCCTCCCCTCCCTCTCTTTCCCTCCCTCCCTCTCTCTTTGGAGGGGTTCTGCAATTGTTTAGTCTGAGCTCCTGCTCCTGCCCAGGAGTCTCCTCTTGTTTTTGGAGGCCAACCATCCGAGGATCCTGTCAGAGATGGAGATTTTATTATTTTGGGCTGCTGTTCAGCCAGCGTTTTCCAAGTTTAGGAAACCAGTGATGTGGTCGCGCTGCCTTAGCCACAGAGTTTCGATGCTTTTCCTTTTTGGACGGGCCTCACGAGCCTTTTAATTCGACCACACTGCCTGAGATAATCGGGCATTATCTGGAGTTGCAGGCAGGTGCCAGGAGAGGGAGGAAACAAAGGGGAAAGGTCCAGCAGATGCAGAACATTTACAACGGGGCAAGGCTGCAGGGTGGAGGAGCAGGGGGAAGGCTTCTTCTAGGGAAAGAGGTGAAGACGAAGATGGAGATGGAGGAAGAGGAGGAGGAGAGGGGAGAAGGAGGAGGAAGAGAAGGAGAAGAAGAAGGGGAAAGATGAGATGAAGGAGAAAATTTGCAATGGGGCAGTGCTGCAGGGTTGGGGGAGGATTTATTCTTCACTCTTTCCCTAGAAGGAGTAGATGAAGATGAAAATGGAGGAGGAGGAGGAGGAGGAGGAGGAGGAGGAGGAGGAGGAGGAGGAAGATGATGATGAGAAATTTGCAATGGGGCAGTGCTGCAGGATGGAGGGAGGACTTCTTCGCTCTTTCCCTAGAAGGAGTGGATGAAGATGAAGATGGAGGAAGAGCAGGAGGAGAGGGGAGAGGGAGGAGGAGGAAGAGGAAGAGAAGGGAAAGGGGAACAGGGGAGAGAGGGAGATGGAGGAGGAGAAAGGGAAGAAGGAGGAGAGGGGAGAAGGAGGAGAAAGACGAGAAGGAGAAGGGGAACAGGAGGGAGAGGGAGACGGGGAAGAGAAAGGGAAGGAGGAGGAGGAGGAGGAGGAGAAGGAAGAGGAGGAGAAGGAGGTGGAAGAGAAGGAGAAGGGGAACAGGAGGAGGAGGAGGAGAGGGGAGAAGGAGGAGAAAGACGAGAAGGAGAAGGGGAACAGGAGGGAGAGGGAGACGGGAGGAGAAAGGGAAGGAGGAGGAGGAGGAGGAGGAGAAGGAAGAGGAGGAGAAGGAGGTGGAAGAGAAGGAGAAGGGGAACAAGAGGAGGAGGAGAGGGGAGGAGAAAGACGAGAAGGAGAAGGGGAACAGGAGGGAGAGGGAGAGGGAGACAGGAGGAGAAGGGGAAGGAGGAGGAGGAGGAGGAGGAGAAGGAAGAGGAGGAGAAGGAGGTGGAAGAGAAGGAGAAGGGGAACAAGAGGAGGAGGAGAGGGGAGGAGAAAGACGAGAAGGAGAAGGGGAACAGGAGGGAGAGGGAGACAGGAGGAGAAAGGGAAGGAGAAGGAGGAGGAGGAGAAGGAAGAGGAGGAGAAGGAGGTGGAAGAGAAGGAGAAGGGGAACAGGAGGAAGAGGAGGAGGAGAGGGGAGGAAGAGGAAGAGGAGAAGGAGAAGGGGAACAAGAGGGAGAGGGAGATGGGGAGGAGAAAGGGAAGGAGGAGGAGGAAGATGAAAAGGAGAAGAAGTGGAACATGAGAAGGAGGAAGTGAAGGAGGAGAAGGAGAAAGCCAAGGAAGAGGAGCCATTCCTACATCCTGCAGAAGCCCAAAGGGCAATGAATTGCACCCAGAGGAAATGACAAAAGTTGCCGTATGTCCTTCTTGATTTACCCACCATTCATTGACCAGAGATGCCAGGAGAAAATGCATGTCTTGAGACTCTCGTCCCATCCAATCAGGTTTCCTTTCAGAATGGCAAGAAGAAAGATGGAGGTCTCGCAGGGGAAAAAAAAAAAGTCAACCAGCCACAGGTCCTTCTCTGCTAAACTAGGCCCGTTTTTTACTTCTGCTCCGTGCATTTGACAGATCGGGCAGGGAGGCTGCTGTGCGCTGACCTTTCTCTGTTCACTCAACCCCAGCCGGGTTCACATGTGGTATGAAGCCATCCTGCGGCCAGCTTGGTTTTGCTCTACCCACAACTCAGCGGCAGCGGTTTGTGAATGATGCTAAGGGCTGGAGAGGACTTTGAGGCTGCTATCTCAAGAGAGAAATGACTGCCATTTTTCTGGAAAGGAAGGTGATTACTGGGGTTGTGATTTGGGGGAAGAAGAGTTTGCCTGAAAGGCAAAGAACCTGGGAAAGCATGGACACTTGTGGAGATCCGCCCACTGCTTTGGATGGGTTAACAGAATTAGGCTGAATTTTGAGGACTTTGGGATCTCCAGACAAGGGATCAACCTCTTGTGGCCTGCCAGCGGCAGCAGAGCTGGCAGCAGAGTCAGATAGTGAGGAGGTTGGGGAGGAACGTGGGCCAGTCCTGGAGTCTGGGGAAGGCTTGGACGAGGGCTCTGAGTTGGAGGCAGAGAGGCAGCCAAGGCCATCTGGAAGTTCTTTGCTGCCTCCGGAGCCTCTGGAGTCTGACATCAGCGAGGCAGAAGAACAGCTTGAGTCTGTTTCCAGTGTGCGCATGCGCAGAGCTGCCAGAAGACAGCAACAATTAAGGAAACGGGATCAACTTGGGAGTAAGGCTTGGAGATGATTGGCCCCTCCCATAAGACATAAAAGCCTTGGTAGTACAGGGGTTTAAGGCACCATGTTATTAAGCTGGTTATTAAGACCAGCTGCCTGCAATTACTGCAGGGTTTGAATCTCGCCAAGGCTCAAGGTTGACTCAGCCTTCCATCCTTTGTAAGGTAGGTAAATTGAGGACCCAGTTTGTGGGGGCAATAAGCTGACTTTGTATAAATATACAAAAGGATGAAGGCTATTGCTGAGCACATTGTAAGCCACCCTGAGTCTTCGGAGAAGGGCGGCATATAAATCAAATCAAATCAAATCAAATCAAATCAAATCAAATAAATAAATAAATAAATAAATAAATAAATAAATAAATAAAAGAGAAGCGAACAGGACATGAGCTTTTGCAGGAAGTAATTAGTTCATCTGGTTGGTAAAAGCTTTGGAAAAGTTCTGTTTGACTCTGTGCTAAGTTTGGCCTTGCCCTGCGTGTGGCAATTAGTTCTCTGGCAGCATTCCAAGGGAGATAAGGTGGGTGTTTGTAAACACTCCCCTGAAAGACTGGAACGCCGACATTGTTTCATGTTTAATGAATAAAAGAGATAATAATAATAGTAATTCTCAAGCTAGAACAATGAGGTGGGGATCAGGAAAAACCCCTCTTTGGCCCCAGAGCCAACCTCTACCTGTGGGTAGCATTAACAAAGGCTTCCATCCCTCCGAGGTCAGGAGGTTGAACTTCCAGCCTCTTCTTTCCAGCGAAATGATGCCGCAGTAGACCTAGAGCGCGCCTAGAAAGGGATTTTGTGATTCAGTAAAAACATTCCTGCTTCCAAAGCATAAAACCCAAAAACGTTTTATAGGAAACCACTGTCTTCGGGTGTCTGCATATCTTCAGCCATCCCGGAGTTGAAAGAACGCAGAAGAAAAAAAGAAGGGCCCGTAATGATAGTTTCTGGATGAATTCTGTGTGACTATTGGCTCTCACATAAAAGCTGAGAATCCTGAAAGGAGCCCAACAGAGAAGGGAGCTCGTTGGCGTCTCGGTCATAAGAGACAGCAAGAGGAGCCTTCCGGCTTCTTCAAGCCAGGGTGGGCCAGAGAGAAATCTTTCTCTCTCTCACACACACGCCCCGTTCTCTCTTGTCTTGGTTTTCTGGAAATTTTTTATTCAAACTGAAGTCATGCATCGCAAAGCCGAGGCATGCAACTGCAGACGTAAACACAACAACTGGGGGAAGCGGAAATATCATAGAGCTGGAAGGTAGTTTGACCTCTTGGCTAAGGCAGGAGTCCTTATACCACCTGGATAAAGGGTTGTCCATGGTTTTTTTTTTCCCCCTTGAAAACTTCCAGTGATGGAGCATCCACCGACTCCAGGAAGCAAGCTGTTGCATTTTTTAAAAAAAGTTTTTTATTTTTTTTTAATCTTTCAAAATACAAACGTTCCATCTTTCCTTAAACAGTTTCCTTAAGCAGTTTACAGAGTCAGTCTCTTGCCTCACCAATCTGGGTCCTCATTTTACCGACCTTGGAAGGATGGACAGCTAAGTCAACCTTGAGCTGGTCAGGATCAAACTCCTGGCAGTCGGCAGAGTTAGCCTGCAATACTGCATTCTAACCACTGCGCCACTACGGCTCCATATGTTGTTGTTGTTCTTGTTGCTATTATTATTATTGTTGTTGTTGTTATTATTATTTACTTTATTCATTAAACATGAAACTCAGTCAACTGAACATTCAAAAATGCATCACAATACCATTGACTGGTGCTAATGGTAGATATGGGTTGTGGCCAGCGTCCTAGGTATCAACCAAGTATTATCTTGGTATAATAATAAATAATAATTATAATAATTATAATAATTATAATAATTATAATTATAATTATAATAATAATAATAATAATAATAATTATTATTATTATATCAAATTTATTTGCCACTCGTCTTATAATTCAAGGCAACTCTTGAGGGGCTAATTTCTAGCTTAACAGAGAAGAAGGGAAGAATGGGTTGGAGAGTGAAAAAGAACGAAAACCTGAGAAGTCAGGAGGAGAATCAATTGAGGACAACCTACACAATTTGATCATCCATCACTTTAGTGATGGGTAACTCAGGACTCCCTATTGTATAAATCATAGACTCTTTGTATAGCAACCGTGTGGGTCCAAACCACACACGGTGACTTCCCAGCCATTCTCTTTTTCATCCAAAGCCCCGTGGTTCAGTTCACATTCTCAAAATGCACACTGGTTTGGAATAGAACCACAAACACACGTCCAGCCAGCCACAGGGCAATATTTGTTCACCTAAGTTAGCACGCTACAGACATGGGATGGTAAATCGACAACGAACAGCAAGGAACGAGTGATTCGATCGGATTTTCTGCGGCCTCCTTTGCACCAGCCTAACTCTTTTGAGTTGGGACGAGGTTAAAAACACGCAAAGACACACACACAAAAAGATCTTAACATTTTACTACTGATGGATGACTGAAGGAAGGAGGTTTTTGGAAGAATTCAAGCTATGTCGAACAAACCCAGAAGACTTTTCGTTTCCAACTGGCAGGGTTTTTTTCCCTTACGCTTTCCAGAGTTCCTATTAACAGTACAATGCCCGTGCCACTTAAGAAAATTATACCCCTCTCCCCCTTGAAAACAAACGAGAGAAAAGAAAAATAAAGCAGAGAAAACAGACGGCATCAGTTTATGCCAAACGAGAGTAACTTTATGCCATCCCTGCTAGACCGTGTACCTTACACAGGGCTGCTTTCAAAATTTCATCCGTCTCCCCTTAAGCTGTCAGAGGAGAAATATAGATGTTACCTTATGCCTTACCCACTACTCCATTCCATTCCATTCCCCATTTCATATTCCATATTCCATTCCATTCCCACAGTTGTTAAATGAATTTGGCTTCCCATTGACTTTGCTTGTCACATTCATCTCCTCCCCTCCTCTCCTCTCCTCTCCCTTCCTCTTTCTCTTTAAGTAAAAGGTAAAGGTTCCCCTTGTACATATGTGCTAGTCATTTCCCGACTCTAGGGGGCAGTGCTCATCTCCGTTTCAAAGCCGAAGAGCCAGCGCTGTCCAAAGACGTCTCCGTGGTCATATGGCTGGCATGACTCAACGCCAAAGGTCCACAGAACGCTGTTGCCTTGGTGGTGCCTATTTTTCTACTTGCATTTTTTTACGTGCTTTCGAACTGCTAAATTGGCAGAAGTTGGGACAAGGAACGGGTGCTCACCCCGTTATGCGGCACTAGGGATTCAAACCGCTGAACTGCTGACCTTTCAATCGACAAGCTCAGCGTCTTAGCCACTGAGCCACCACATCTTTCCCTTTACTTTTTTTATTTCCCTTTCTCTTTCCCTTTCTCTGTCCCTTTCCCTTTCTCTTTCCTTCCCTCCTCTCCTCTCCCTTTCCACTCTCTCTTTACCTTTTCTCTTTCTCTGTCTCTTTTCCTTTCTCTTTCCCTCCCCTCCCCTCCCCTTTTCCATTGTAGTCAACTACTCCCTTCTCTTGCAAAGACTAATCCGGATCAATGATTTGGGTAGCTCTTCTAATTCAATCTTTTTCCCCCCTTTGACATAATACCAGCACAAGGCAAGGAATTCATCTCCTCCTGCCCCTCCCAATTTTGCCCCTAACTTTTACTAAAACCTCACTGTTTTCCCAAATAATACGTCCTAAATAAATTTGCTAGCATCTTGTTCCTTTAAAATGTTTCCCTCTGAAGACTATGACAGGCATCTATGGGATGGTGACGAGGACATTCCTCATAATGGGGGACAAAACCTCCATTCCCAAATATTTAAGTAATCATGATAGCTTTCCATAAGCTTAAATTGTGGGTTCTACCCTTCTTTAAAGTCAGATGATGTCCCAGCATTGGGAAAAACACAGAGCCAGCCTTTAATCAACCAAAACAAAAGAGAAAAGAAAAATCAGCCAATCCCTCTCCTCTTTAATCAATGTTTCATCCTTTTGTAGACAGTCCCACATTCTTCCTTCTTTGAATGCATCTCTTTGAAGACTATTTGGCTTCCTTCTCCAGTTGGGGAGAGAAGGTCCTGGGATCCAAAGGAATGTCGCTATCCACACCACTGTGATGTGCGTGAAAGGCACTTGGTCCTGTAGACCAGGGGTCCCCCCCACAATACCCGGTCGGTGGACTGGCACTGGGCCACGGCATGCCAAAAATCGGGCCACACAAACAAGCAAAGTCCCATCTGTGGGATGCAGGCAGCAACACATGAAACCACGTTCCCTCCAATTCACGGAAAAACCTTTCTCCACAGAACCAGTCTCTGGTGCCCAAAGGTTTGGAGGCTGCTAGTTGCAAAGTCGTGTCCAACCCATCGTGACCCCACGGACAACATTCCTCCAGGCCTTCCTGTCCACTACCATCCTCTGGAGTCCATTTAAGTTCACGCCGACTGCTTCAGTGACTCCATCCAGCCACCTTGTTCTCTGCCGTCCCCTCCTTCTTTTGCCCTCAGTCGTTCCCAGCATTAGGCTCTTCTCCAGGGAGTCCTTCCTTCTCATTAGGTGGCCAAAGTATTTGAGTTTCCTCTTCAGGATCTGGCCTTCTAAAGAGCAGTCAGGGTTGATCTCCTCTAGAACTGACCGGTTGGATCACCTTGCAGTCCAAGGGACTCACAGGAGTCTTCTCCAGCATCAGAGTTCAAAGGCCTCCATTCTTTGGCGCTCAGCCTTCCTTATGGTCCAACTTTCACAGCCATACATTGCAACTGGGAAAACCATCGCCTTGACTATACGCACTTTTATTGGCAGGGTGATGTCTCTACTTTTTAGTACGCTGTCTAGATTTGCCATAGCTTTCCTCCCCAGGAGCAAGCCTCTTTTAATTTCTGGACTGCAATCCCCATCTGCGGTGATCCTGGAGCCCAGGAAAATAAAATCTGTCACTACCTCCATTTCTTCCCCATCTATTTGCCAGGAATTGAGAGGGCCGGATGCCATGAACTTAGTTTTCTTAATGTTGAGACGCCTGTAAAGCTATTAAAATATCATCTTTGCACTGATCAGTCTATAGCAGGGGTGTCAAACTAGATTTCTTTGAGGGTCGGATCAGCATTGTAGTTCTCCTCTGCAGGCTGAGCTGGTGGGGTGGCGAGATGAAACAGACACCTCCTGCAGCACCCTGCCAAGTAAAATGGGGCACGGGGGGGGGCATGCATGCCCCTGTGTCCCATTTCTGGCCTGGACGGCCTCCTGCAGCACTCTGCCAGACAAAGCGGAGTTCAGGGGACGCATGCAGCCTCCCTGTGCTCCGTTTTAGCTGCCAGAGGAACAGGAGGCCAGTCCTTTGCTATTTCCAGGCTGGTCCAGATTTAAGCACCCGAGAGGCCAGATCTAGCCCGCGGACTTTGAGTTTGACACCCCTAGTCTATAGATAATCCTCAATTTACAACAATTTGTTTAATGACTGTTTGAACTTGCACCGGCACTATAAAAAAAAGTGACTTATGACTGTTTTTTTTTTTTTCACGCTTATGACTGTTCCAGCATCCCCACGGATAGGTGATCAAAATTCAGACGCTTGGCAACTGGTTCGTGTTTGTGATGGTCTCAGTGTCCCGGGGATCACGTGATCCCCTTTTACGACCTTCTGGCAAGCAATGGGTAAGCCAGATTCGCTTAGGAACCATGTCAACAACTGAAGCGATTCCCTTAACAACGGTGGCAAGAAAACTTGTAAAACAGATACAAAACTCACTTAACAACTGTCTGACGAGCAACAGAAATTTTGAGCTCAATTCTACCCTGTTTTCCCCCAAATAAGACATCCCCTGATAATAAGCCCAATCGGGCTTTTGAGCGCATGGCAATAAGGCCAAGCACTTATTTCAGGGTTCAAAAAAAATATAAGACAGGGTCTTATTTTTGGGGAAACATGGTATCTATCTATCTATCTATCTATCTATCTATCTATCTATCTATCTATCTATCTATCTATCTACAATATCTATCTACCCTGTTTCCCCCAAAATAAGACATCCCCTGATAATAAGCCCAATCGGGCTTTTGAGCGCATGACAATAAGGCCAAGCTCTTATTTCAGGGTTCAAAAAAAAGAATATAAGACTGCCATCTGTCAGATATAGTGAAGGGTCTCCTGCTTGGGTGGGAGAGGGTTGGACTAGATGACCTACAAGGTCTCTTCCAACTCTATAAATCTGTTAATACAGGTGCCTGGCAACCAACATGTATTTACAATAGTTACAGTGTTCCGGGGTGATGGGATCATCATTTGCAACCTTCTCAGCCAGCTTCAGACAATCAAAGTCAATGGGGGAAGCAGATTGCGTAACATCTACATGAGTCACTTATCAACGGGAGTCATCTGCTTAACAATTGTAGTGAAAGGATCATATGACTGGACACAACTCAATGAACCACCGCTTGGCTTAGCAATGGAAATTCTGTTCCCAACTGCGGCCGTAAATCGGAGATGACCTCTATAGAAAAGATTCTCGTTCAAGTCACTTCATGGTAACCTCACGTTTTGCAGCCCAGATCTAATAGAATAGAATAGAATAGAATAGAATAGAATAGAATAGAATAGAATAGAATAGAATAGAATAGAATAATAGAGTTGGAAAGGACTTTGGAGGTCTTCTAATCCAACCCCCTGCCCAGGCAGGAAATCCTACACCACTTCAGACAAATGGTTATCCAACATCTTCTTAAAAACTTCCAATGTTGGAGCATTCACAACTTCTGGAGGCAAGTTGTTCCACTGATTAATTGTTCTCACCTTTAGGAAATTTCTCCTTAGTTCTAGGTTGCTTCTCTCCTTGATGAGTTTCCACCCATTGCTTCTTGTCCTGCCTGCAGATACTTTGGAGAATAGCTTGACTTCCTCTTCTTTGTGACAGCCCCTGAGATATTGGAAGACTGCTATCATGTCTCCCCTAATCCTTCTCTTCATCAAACTAGACATACCCAGTTCCTGCAACCGTTCTTCATATATTTTAGCCTCCAGTCCCCTAATCCTCTTGGTTGCTCTTCTCTGCACTCTTTCTAGAGTCTCCACATCTTTTTTACATCGTGACGACCAAAACTGGATGCAGGATTCCAAGTGTGGCCTTACTCTGATGAAGCTACCAAGTGTGGTAGCTCCATCAGATCACATCACAACTGCTGAGAGAAGACTGAGTAAGAATCTTTCAGATGTGTTTAGTGGGCCAGAGAACCTGAACCAAGTGAGGGGGTTCCATGTCGACTTCTGAATCATTTTATGAGCAACAATAGAAATAGAAAATCCATTTGTGTTGCGATGAATTACAATGTGGTTGGTTGGAAAGCAGGCGCTGTGGTTTATAATCTACTTTCTGACTTAATAGGATGTTTGAAGCCAGCCAAGCGTGCACTAATGAACTCTGGACATCAAGGGAGCTTTATTGACTAAGCCACAGTTCTGTTGAGTTTTAAACATTACATTAGGTTATAAATCTCTGTTTACAAACCACAATGACAGGGTTTCCTCCAATGCTAAATATGAACTAAACAAACCGTATCATAGCCGGGTATGGTATATAAAGGAAGACACATGGCATTTGCAGTTCGGTATGCGTTTATGAAATAAAACGCATTTGTGATTGGCGTGGCTTGTTGGATAGCAGGCGTGCTTCCTCAGTCAATGTGTCTAACCTTGGCCACTTCAATACTTGTGGACTTCAACTCCCAGAATTCCCCAGCCAGACATGTTGGGAATTAAAGCCCACAAGTCTTAAAGTGCCCAAGGTTGGACAACCCTGGACTAAAATATGGATGGCTGCAGTTATCTGCCATGCAAATTAACTCATATCTAGAGTTTACGCAGTGGCTCAGTGGCTAAGATGCTGAGCTTGTCAATCGAATGGTCAGCAGTTCAATGGTTCGAATCCCTAGTGCCATGTAATGGGGTGAGCGCCCGTTACTTGTCCCAGCTTCTGCCAACTTAGCAGTTCGAAAGCAGGTAAAAAATGCAAGTAGAAAAAATAGGGACCACCTTTGGTGGGAAGGGAACAGCATTCCGTGTGCCTTTGGCGTTGAGTCATGCCGGCCACAGGACCACGGAGACGTCTTCAGACAGCGCTGGCTCTTCGGCTTTGAAACGGAGATGAGCACCGTCCCCTAGAGTCAGGAACAACTAGCACATATATGTGAGAGGGGAACCTTTACCTTTACCTAGAGTTTACTAAAATTCTTGTTCTTAACTGGGTGAAATGGTGCATTGTACAGCAACCATGTTTGAACCAAAGGGCCTTAGCTGAGCTGACTTACAAATGTAGGGCCCATGACTCCTATGAAATGGAATGTGGGCCAATTATATAAAATGTTTTATTTCCATAAAATGATCATAAAACTCTTTATGACATCATACAAGGTACTAGCCCTGTTTCCCCGAAAATAAGACCCAGCCGGAAAATAAGTCCTAGCATGATTTTTTCAGGATGCTCATAATATAAGCCCTACTCCTCCCAAAAATAAGCCCAAGTTAAGATTGTCAGCCAGATGGATGCATTTAGTACTGTATTTCGCCCCAAAATAAGACCTAACCAGAAAATAAGCCCTAATGCATCTTTTTGAGCCAAAATTAATATAAGACCTGGTCTTATTTTTGGCGAAACACGGTATATAGTTCAACAGGAGCTATTTTCAAGGCAGAAACATCGCTGAACATCTCCCTGAATTGTTAAAGAACTTTTCAAATACATATTCATTGTTAAAAGCATTGAGGAATCTGGTAAGGAAAAATATCGGGAATGATGGCCATGCAATCATGGATTGTCTGGTTTTTGGATAGTCAAAGATGTTCTGAGCAGGCGATCTGAACCTGTAGCATAAACCCAACCACTGTTGCTCATCTCTGGATTTGCAGACACGCTGGCAAGTTCGCAACTTGAACAAGAGGCCCTTAACCTCACGATCCATCAAGAAAATCTTTCCCGTGTATTCATCCGGGGATCCAGCAATATTCTTAATCCGATGGTATATATTATGCTCTTATAGTGAACAAACGACCCGTATTTGCTGAGATATCATAAGGCAAGCAACCGTGAGGTTTGATTGTGTCGCGCTGTGATAAACCTGATCTAAACACCTCTTCTTAAAAATATCCTCCTAACTTCTGCGAAAGGCTTTTAGGTTTACAAGAGCGGAGAGCTAAAAGCTATCATATTGCCAAACAAGAAATTACATGGCTGTCAACTTCTCAAGTGGGAATTTGTAGCCGAGTAAGATGTGACATCCAGCACCGATGCTCTGTTATTTTGGTTTTGTACGGTGGGCATGACTGCAAAATGGCTTTGGAAGATGCTAGGGCTTATTTTATGGTTGGGTCTTATTTTGGGGGGGAAAGGGCAATGGTGAAATGTAAAATTTGTTACTAACGGTTCTGTGGGCGTGGCTTGGTGAGGGGTAATCAGTGGTGGGTTGCTCCCGGTTCGCACCAGTTCTATCGAACCGGTAGTAAAACCGGCGGGAGGCTCCACCCACTGACCCTGACATCATCAAAACGCTGCGTGCGGCCGTGCTGCGAACAGGTAGTAAAGGTAAGTAGAACCCACCCCCGGGGGTAATGTGACTGGGTGGGCGTTGGCCGAAGAGGTTGTAGAAAAAATAGTTTTAAAAGGCTCTGATGATCCCAGCTGAGCCACACGATCATCAGAGGCTTTTTTAAAAAAAAAAACTTTTAAAAGCATTTTTTCTACAACCTCTTCGGCCGAAGAGGTTGCAGAAAAAATTGCTTTTAAAAGCCTCTGATGATCAGGCAATTCAGCTGGGAAAGTTAGAGGCTTTTAAAAGCATTTTTTTTCTACAATCTCTTCAGCAGAAGAGTTTGCAAGAAAAAAATGCTTTTAAAAGCCTCTGATGATCCTAGCTGAGCCGTGCGATCATCAGAAGCTTTTTTTTTTTTTTTACTTTTAAAAGCATTTTTTTCGGCCAAAGAGGTTGTAGATCTGATGATCGCACGGCTCAGCTGGGCATGTGGGGGAGGGAGGGATTTTTGCTACCAGTCCTCTGAACCACCCGCCAGATCAGGCGATCCGGTCCGAAGTGGGAGCATTTAACCCTTGAAACAGGGTATCTGTCAAAAGTCCAAATTCCCGACTAAGTGAAAGCTGCAAGGATGGTGGGGAAAAAAGATCATAAGTCACTTTTTTCAGGGCCATTGAAACTTCAAACGTTCACTAAACCAAAAGTCGTAAGTCAAGAGGCCAACCGTATATGTACCTGGTACCTATTCACACCGACATCATTTTGTTAGCCATTTTAAAAACATTTTAAGGGGTTTCAGGCCGAAGACAGTAACATTCCAGAGGGAAAACCACTGAATCATAAAACTGTTTGGCAACAGGGAGGACTGTTGCTGAGATCCTATATACGTTTTCCAGCTTCTCTTTGCAAGGTGGGAATTTGACGTGACGGGACCTCGTAAGGAGCAGTCAAAACATTCCATCCTGCTCACCAGGCACCCTCAATTCAAAGTGACCCCTTGTCTAAATCAGCCGGTGGCTGAAGCAACACAAACAACAGCTCCACACCGGTCCAAAACACACTTGTGAGTGGGGGTTTTTTTTTTCCATTACTTTTACAGCCGGCTTTATAATTTCCATCTGACCACTCTTTGACAGAACAGCCTGAGCTCTCAAATATTTTATGGCATTTCTTTTTCCAAAAAAAAGAGAGGGGGGGGAGAGAGGGGGGACAGAGAGAGGGGGAAGAGGGGGAGAGAGGGAGAGAGAGAGAGACAGAAAGAGGGGGAGAGGAGGGAGAGAAAGGGGCAAAGAGAGGGAGAGAGAGACAGAGAGAGGGGGAGAGAGGGGGAGAGAGAGGGGGAGAGAAGGGGAACAGAGGGGGGACAGAGAGGGGGGGAAGAGGGGGAGAGAGGGGGACAGAGAGACAGAAAGAGGGGGAGAGGAGGGAGAGAGAGGGGCAAAGAGAGGGGGAGAGACAGAGAGAGGGAGGAGAGAGGGGGAGAGAAGGAACAGAGGGGGAGAGACAGAGAGAGGGGGAGAGAGGGAGGGGGAGAGGGGGAGAGAGAGACAGAGAGAGGGGGAGAGAGAGGGGGAGAAGGGGGAACAGAGGGGGGAGAGACAGAGAGAGGGGGAGAGAGAGGGGGGAGAGAGGGGAGAGGGGGAGGGGAGAGAAAGAGACAGAAAGAGGGGGAGAGAGAGAGAGGGGGGAAGAGAGAGGGGGGAGAGAGGGGAGAGGGGGAGGGGAGAGAAAGAGACAGAAAGAGGGGGAGAGAGGGGGAGAGACAGAGAGAGGGGGGAGAGAGAGAAAGGGGGGAAGAGAGAGGGGGAAGAGAGAGGGGGGAGGGGGAGAGAGAGAAAGATAATGATTGGCAGGCACTGGGAGTGGGGAGTCGAGAGGTTTGGGAGAGAAAAACTTTGGATAGAGATGTCGGACTTTTTTTGGAAGGTAAAAGATGCTCTCTTCAGTCTGGGCCAACTTTTTGGTGACTGCATCCATGCAATTTTCTTGACAGGGCTGGAGAAGGAGGTTGCCATCCCCACCTCCCGGGGATGCTCATTTGTTTGTTTGTTTGTTTGTTTGTTTGTTTGTTTGTTTAACTTCCCGGTCTGGTCCTCGGTTCTGGAATTCCCAAATGCCGCCCATCCAAGTTGAAACCCCTCCCAACCATTCTTAGCTTCTCACAAAAAGCCAAAGTCAAAAACTAGGTGCTGCTAAATAATGAGAAGCTGAACTCTTTAGGAACATTAAAGACAGATGCTTAGGGCTTTGGCTTGAAGGAGGGAACAGAAAGAAAGAAACAAATAAAAAGAACAGAAAAATGTCTCACTGGTTGGATTCTCCTCCTCCTCCTCAACCCCACTCCCTTCTAGCACTGATGATGTTATCTAGTTGGGTAATGAAGCATCTGCAAGAAAACAGCCAAGCCCAGAGAGCATCAAAGACCCCAAAGAAGAGAAGCAACCTAGAACTAAGGAGAAATTTCCTAACAGTGAGAACAATCAACTGATGGAATGGCTTGCCTTCAGAAGTGGGGGGTGCTTCCAAAGGAAGCTGGATTCATTTAATGACTGCATGATTCGATTCACTTAACAACCACCGTGATTAGCTTAACAGCCGTGGCTAAAAAGTTCATAAAATCAGGCACGACTCATTCAACTGCCTCGCTTAGCAGCTGAAACTCAATTCCCAATTGTTGGCATTAAGTTGAGGATTACCAGTACTAGAGATGGAACGCCTCTGGGGAAACTCAGACAGAGTGTCTATTAGTCTATTAGAGAACCAAAGATGATTAGGGGATTGGAGGCTAAAATATATCAAGGAAACTAATCAAGGAGAAAAGCAATTTAGAATTAAGGAGAAATTTCCTGACAGTTAGAACAATTAATCAGTGGAACAACTTGCCTCCAGAAATTGTGAATGCTCCAACACTGGAAGTTTTAAAGAAGATGTTGGATATTTGTCGGAAGTGGGGTAGGGTTTCCTGCCTGGGCAGGGGGTTGGAGTAGAAGACCTCCAAGGTCCCTTCCAACTCTCTTATTCTAAATTCTAAAGAGGCCAAGGAGTTTCCTTGTGATAGTTACAGTTTGGGAATGACCAAATAAATACACTAAAGGGACATAAAGTTCCTGAAGAACAGGAACTGGGCATGGCTAGTCTAGTGGAGAGAAGGACCAAGGGAGACATGATAGCAGTCTTCCAATATTTGAGGGGCTGCCACAGAGAGGAGGAAAGGGGTCAACCTATTCTCCAAAGCACCTGAAGGCCAGACAAGAAATAATGGATGGAAACTGAACAAGTAGAGATTCAACCAGGAAATAAGGAGGAATTTTCTGACAGTGAGCAATCAACTGATGGAACAGAAGTTGCCTTCGGAAGTTGTGGGAGCTTCATCACTGGAGACTTTCAAGAAGAGACTGGACTGCCATCTGTCAGAAATAGTGTAGGGTCTCCTGCTTGGGTGGGGGGTTGGACTAGATGACCTACAAGGTCCCTTCCAACTCTGTTAATCTGCAATCTTCCAACTCTGTTTTTCTAAATTGTAAAGAGGCCAAGGAGGCTCCTTGTGAAAGCCATGCTTACAGTTTGGGAATCACCAAATAAATAGACTTAAAGAAATATAAAGTTAACTTAAGATGCTTGTTTGTGTCGTCTTAATTCAGGACCCTCTCCTCCCCTGTGCACTCACACCGTGGCTGTTTAACTTGGCGCTGGGCACCTGGATAATTTGTTTCCATTGCAATGAAGTCCTAATTAACTGGAATAAACTTTTTACACTAAGTGTGTTTGTTTAATAAACCGGCCCTTTCAGAGCCTCACCGAGAGCCAATTGATGACTGGAGGGTAGTGGAAAGTCGCTGAGTACTTGGGACATTAAAGCTACACTGTCTAAGCAGGCGAGACCTGAAAAGGCCCTTTCTTGTCTTTGCAAAATCCAAAAGACGCATCAGATGTCTGGCTGGGGACCTGGATTTCAGCTTCTGGCCTATGTCCAATGTCTTCTTTTCCCATCACCTCTTGAGTAACCTCAAAGCCTTTGGGATTTGAACATTGGGCGCTATCTAACAAAATGAAATTCAATGGTGAAAAAAGCAAGGTTCTACATTTAGGCAAGAAAAACAAAATGCACAGGTACAGTATAGGTGGTACCTTGCTCAATAGTAGTAACTGTGAAAGGGATCTTGGAGTCCTAGTGGACAACCATTTAGATATGAGCCAGCCGTGTGCAGCAGCTGGCAAAAAAGCCAACACAGTTCTAGGCTGCATAAACAGAGGGATAGAATCAGGATCACGTGAAGTGTTAATACCACTTTACAAGGCCTTGGTAAGGCCACACTTGGAATACAGCATTCAGTTTTGGTCACCACGATGTAAAAAAGATGTGGAGACTCTAGAAAGAGTGCAGAGAAGAGTAGCAAAGAGGATGAGGGGACTGGACGCGTGCGCAAGTAAAAACGTAATAATAACGGTGAGATAAAAATAGTAAGTGAAGAAGAAGGAGATTCTGTTTTCTCTTGTTTTACAGTGCAGTAAAGCTGGCAATAGAATCTCTCTCTCTCATCTAAACCTGTAAGCCATAACAAGTGAAGTAGGGCAACCCTTAAAAAAAGGGGGTCAAATCAAATAGGAATTGTCCGCCGTGTTGGTCTAACATTCGAACTCCCCAAATGCAAAAGCCAATTTAAGTGGCACTTGTCGAAAAGAGTCAGATTGCAAATGAACAAGAGGCAGCAAGAATGTTACTAGGGAACCGAAGACATTCGGTGATATATTGGTTACCAGAAAGGTCAGAGAAGCCAATAAAACAGCAAACAAGAGAACAAATGCGTCTCACAAGCTCCATGGAAAAGAAGGAAGGGTGATGAAAAATCACTCCCAGAATAAAGCCTCCAGAAACTGCAAAGGAAAAGTTTCAAACGGATCGATAGCAATGGGTTCAGGGCACCGGACAGGTTGCAGATAGTCCTTGACTTACAGCTGCAATGGGAGCAGAATTTCCGTTGCTAAGCAGACAATACTTTCTTGGACGACTACCCAAGGGTCTGTTGGTGTCTGGCTGGGTAAAACAAGGCCAAGCAGTGATGGAGTGGACCCTCTGGAGTTTGGGGAGCCCACTGAAATGGCTATTGAAAAAAAACCCACTGTGACAGTTAGCCAAAGAATAGGATTTATAGTTTGCAAACTTTCTCCGGGGGCATCCCTAAATGGTTAGCAGATGACCTGCAAATTCCACCTGCAGCGTTTCGATTCCTGTCAGCTGCCACCTTACCCTTGCTTCTGCTTCACTCTGCGGTAACCGTCTGCCCTGAACTCTGGAGTGGATGTAAGAGATGGGAATTGCTTGGGGGAAAAATGAAAGTAGCTTCTGTATCTCTCCGAGATGCTGCTTCAAGGTCAACCAGCTGGGAAAGGAAAGCAGCTGCATACCAACCTATGCTTAAAGTGACATTTCTGAAAACATCTTGCTTGAACCTGTTTGGTCATGGCGGGGGGGGGGGGGGGTCAGCAATAGGAGGCAGTTACGGGAGGGAAAGACTGAATTTAGGGATTTTTGTGCATGGTTCTCAGTTCTGGCTATGCCTTACTGCGAAGCACTTCTAATAAAACTATACTTTTCTCAACAAATGGAGCCAAGGATTGTTTCTACTTAGGGCAGGTCTGACCATTCCTGCTCACTCCCTCCATGCATCCAGGATGATGATGATAATATTCAGGATGCATCCAGGACCACGGGGTCTGTGAAATCTCGGCCAGACGAGTTTTTAAACTCGGTGAAACCAAACGTCGCAGAAAAAGCTACGTCTGTTCCAAAGTGAAAGAATGACTTGCGTTTCTATAGCAACCCCAGTGGTTAAATCATCATCATCATCATCTCTCTACAAGCGGTAGAAAAATAATGGGAATGCGAAGCCTTCGGTGGCCTCCATTGAGAGGGTCAACAAAGGATGGTGGTTAGGACACCCTTTTCTACACTTGGGCCAAGAGGAGAGGGGCTTTGGCCAGGATTCCTCGAGGTTTGGCAACTTCTGGTGAAGCTTTCGTGAAACCATAACCATGGCTTCAATAGGTAACAGATTCCAGAAGAACAGAGTTGGAAGGGATTTGTGCCTTCCTGATTGCCATCAACAAATTAGCGGCGCCCAAACAAAATGAAATTAAATCTCTCTCGCTTCTCCCCAACTCGGTTGCGTGGTTCAAACCCGAACAGTCGGCGACCCTTTGCCATAAAATACACCCCATCCCCCTCCATTAAGCAGCAGAGAATTGAGGTTAGGCGCTGGGTTGACAGCGCACCCCGTTTCTCCCCTGTTCTGATTGTGTCGCTCATCAGACGCAGGCGATGGGAGCCCGGAGAATCGATTATTTGAACTGCCGATTTGAGTGACACCCTGTCATGCGTTCCTCTAGGGCTGAGAAGGAGGGAGGGGGGAGAGAAACTGCCAACTGTCATTCCAGAGACGTATGGCTTGGTAAGGGGGAAAAAAAATCAGTCTGGAAGGCTGATCATTGCTTATTTAATTGGATGCTTCCCACTCGCTGAAAAGATGGAAGGTGAGAAACGGTGTGGCTTTTATCAGATAGAAGGTATACCACAAGTAGTGCTCGACTTTACGACTGCGATGGAGCCCCAATTTTCTGTTGCTAAGTGAGACTGGGGTCACTCCCACATTTGCTTTTTCTTAAACCTCCGTTTTTTTCCCCGAACCCTTCCATTTTTGACCTTTTTGAATTTTTTTCCTCCCCTTTGTTTTTTTTTTTGTTTTTTTCATAATCATAATCATAAGTTTATTTGTCAAGCATATATAAGATAACAGGTAAAAGTATAAACATAATTTGAATACATGAAAAGAGTAAGTAAAAAGGAATATTAGGACAGGGATGGTAGGTACGCTGGTGCACTTATGCACACCCCTTACAGACCTCTTAGGAACGGGGTGAGGTCAACAGTAGACAGTTTAAAGTTAAAGTTTTGGGGGTTTGAGGAAGAAGCCACAGAGTCAGGTAGTGCATTCCAGGCATTGACCACTCTGTTACTGAAGTCGTATTTTCTGCAATTGAGTTTGGAATGTTTACCTTGAGTTTGTATCTATTATTTGCTCGTGTATTGTTGTGGTTGAAGCTGAAGTAGTCATTGACAAGAAGAACATTGTGGCAGATAATTTTATGTACTATGCTTAGGTCAGACTGAAGTTGGCGTTGTTCTAAGTTGTCTAAGCCCAAAATTTGGAGTCTGGTGGCATAAGGGATTTTATTGCGGTTAGAGGAATGGAGGACACTTCTTGTAAAATATCTCTGGACTCTCTCGATTGTATTTATATCCGATATGCAGTGTGGGTTCCAGACAGATGAGCTGTATTCAAGAATTGGTCTAGCAAATGTTTTGTATGCTCTAGTTAGTAGTACAACATTACCAGAGAAGAAACTACGCAAGATTAGGTTAACAACTCTTAATGCCTTTTTGGCAATTTTGTTACAGTGGGCTCGGGCACCTAGATCTTTAGAAATGAGTACTCCAAGTTCCTTGACAGAGTTAGGGTCATCTACAAGGTCATCTCCATATAATTTGTTTTTTGTGGAGATTCAAAAGCTAACAGCTCTTTTGTCATAAGCCTGCAATTTTTTCTGCCCCTCCCTGGCTAAATTCAAGCCTGGCAAATTCTTTTTACCTTCTCTTTGCTGTTCTCTCTGCTTAAACAGGAGATCGAACCACCCAAAAAATCCATCAACTTTCAACAACCCACTGTTTAATTTGGAGAACTACTGAGCCCAGAACGGGAGGAGACTGGCCAATCTGGTTTTGAACCAGACAAGTGACAGTAATATTTCTGGATGCAAATAGCAGGACATTGTACACTAAGGTCGACCACTGCTTTAAGTTGGTCACTTCTACAGACAGGATGACTGCGTATAGTCTTAAAAGTAAAGATTAAAAAGTACAGTTCATGAGTGAAATTCATATAACAAATACAGAACTGTTCTTTGGATGGCCAGCAGTCCCAATGAAGAATGACAGCTCATCAGATCCATGAGTGGAGAATGCTAGCTTGATCATAGGCACCCTGGCATTTTATTTGCAGAGGCAATGTAGGGTAAATTCCCAAGGCAAAGGCTTAACAAAATTCAAACATTTTATTAATGACCAAGTTTGACTAATGGTGGTCGTTCCTCCAACAGTCCAAAATGCTAGATTATGCAACTCAGTTCAATGCTATCAATCTATCAACCCAACCCAACCCAATCCAGTCTACCCCAACCTAACCCAATCCAACTGAAGTAAACCCAACCCAATTCAATCCAATCCAATCTAACCCAACACAACTCAACCCAACCCAACCCAATCCAATCCACCCAACCTAACACAACTCTAATCAGCCCAACACAACACAACACAACACAACACAATCCAGCCCAATCCAACCCAGTTCAATCCAACCTAATCCAATGCAATGCAATGGAATGCAATCCAAATCCAACCCAACCAACCCAATTTAATCCAATCCAATGCAAGCCAAGCCAAGCCAAGCCAAGCCAAGCGAAACCAACCAAACAAGTCAGCTCAACTCAACCCAACCCAACCCAACCCAACCCAACTCAATCCAACAACCCAACCCAATACAACCCAATGCAATGCAATGCAACCCAATGCAATGCAATGCAACCCTATGCAATGCAATGCAACCCAACCCAACCCAACTCAAGTCAGCTAAACTCAATCCAAGTTAACCAAATCGAATCCAACACAACTCAATCCACCAACACAACTGGCACATCCATCATGGACCAGCAAAAGCAATTCAAGCTCAATTTTCCCCAAAAATTGTGCTGGGTAGGGGTGTGGTAGAAAGGATAAAGGACATCAAAAAGAAAAATGTGTTTGCTACCCATCTTGCTGTGAGGAGTTATTCCAGATATACCTACCACGGGCAGAGAAGACTTTTGTTATGCAAGAGTTAAGACTGTTTGCAGAAGTGCTTCCTTAATTTATAGTGACCGCCTTAAACATCAGATGCACACCTTTGCAATTTCACCTCTCTTAGGAGCTGGTCTACAATCTGGCAAAAATGCCAGGCTGACTAATCTACCCCACATTACTCAAGGGAACCTTCTGAAGGATCTCTGCTGCTAAAGGTCTTAATGGAGGGAGCAGATTTCCCAAGACAGCTTTCCCTCCCTCTGCCCAACCGGCAATTACAAAGTGCCCTGAAGCAAAGAGTTCAGCAGTTCTAAATTTTAAATCATCTGTATTGTGATTTTAGGCTCTACAATTGACACACACAGCATTTTGGGATACACTGATGGGAGTAGTTAAGTAAGTCACACAGGCCCAGTTCTACCTACATATGTACGTAAAAGTAAAGATAAAGGTTCCCCTTGCACATATGTGCTACTCATTCCCTACTCTAGGGGGTGGTGCTCATCTCCATTTCAAAGCTGAAGAGCCAGTGCTGTCTGAAGATATCTCCGTGGTCATGTGGCCGGCATGACTAAATGCCAAAGGCACATGGAACACTGTTCCCTTCCCACCAAAGGTGATCCCTATTTTTCTACTTGTCTTTTTTTACATGCTTTCAAACTGCAAGTTGGCAGAAGCTGGGACAAGTAACGGGAGCTCACCCCATTACGCGGCACTAGGGATTCGAACCACTGAACTGCCGACCTTTCGATCAACAAGCTCAGAGTTTTAGCCACTGAGCCACAGCGTCCCTGAAATGTACAGTATAGGTAGCTTATTGCTTCCTTTTGAACTAGTGACAAACTCGAGACATTACAGGAGTCTTGGCTTGGTCTCTTTGTCTTAAAACCTTCTGAAATCGTTCGGCAGTTACTTCTAGCAAAAGATAAAAGATAAGTAGAAATGTCTTTTTTACATAATGCTCTTCCACTAGAGACATGATGGCTCAGGAACCCTGACATGATCCATTTGATTGAGATAGAATACTTTCTATATCTATTTTCTTGATAAATACACAGGGTTGTCCTTAGATCTGCATTGTAGCACTCTACTGAAATTCAAAGGAGGATAAGAATCACGGCAAGGTTTTCCAGATATTCAGGCAGTACTTGAAAGGGTTCGTGTATCCATTTCCCAACTTCGCCAAGCAACGCTACTAACAGAAGGATGCAATTTTCCACCTGAAAATACTGTAATGTTAGAAGGAGGCAACCCCATGGCTTTATGTAAATACCAAGAATATCATCTTACATATCCTTTTCGAGTCAAGAAATAATCTGCATTATAGATTATATGTATATTTGAAGAATAGAAGTTAGCTGTGAATGATTTACCGAAGAAGAACTTAGAACCCATCTTGATAACCAATCAAAACAATGGTTTTAGGACCCGGTGTAGAAAATTCTCTTCAAAATTGCTCTCTGATGGCATATATACAGAAGCAATAGTATACAACAGTGATTGAAACTCGGTAACTCTTCTTTTCATTGGTGTCCACCAAAACAAAGCAAGAAATCTACTCAAGGTAGCATCTCTGTGACATCTCACATTTCCACTATCCACATTTGGGGACTCCAACCTTGGCAACTTTAAGACTTGTGGACTTCACCTCCCAGAGTTCCCCAGCCAGCATGGGGAATTCTGAGAGTTGAAGTCCACAAGTCTTAAAGTTGCCAAGATTTGGACACCTCTGATCTACAGCAGATGAAGCTTCAACTGGTTGTAAAGCCAATATTGCTTTTCGCCACGATAGATTCTCTTTCCTTGCAAGCATTCAACAGCCAAGATCCCGTGACCTCCAAAGAGATAATACAGATAGCTCAAACTCTCCTAGATGACATACATTAATGGATTCACCTTGTTGAAAATTTGCTGAGAAAAATGTAAGACTTACTTTGAAGAGTACAAATCCTTCTTGTCAGCCGATCCCAGGCTCTGAAAGACAGAAAACCATAACATTTAGTCCCATGTCCTCCTTAAGAAAGCAAAAGAATCATAAAAATAACAAGCTAAATGTCAGAAATGTAACCAGTTACCGGGTTCTTATTATCACATGTGGTGGACATGTCCAAAGACAAAAAAAAATTTTTTGGACGAAAATACATACATGGTTAGAAAAAATGATAAAACAACACATAGACTTAAAACCAGAAATATTCTTGTTATGTATATTACCAGATAACTATAATAAAGGGATTACAATATTTAATATTACATGTGCTGACAGCAGCGAGAATTGTATTTGCACAATATTGGGAAAATGAGGGCATGCCTAAAGATGGAAACATACTTAGAAAAATATTAGATTGTGCGGAGATGGATAGATTGACATTAAAAATAAAAGATAAGGAAGAAACAGAATATTTTACAACATGGGATTTGTTTTATCAGTGGTTAGATAAAAGAGGTAGAAATTGGAAGACAAATGATACTGGTATGTATAACAAAATGATATAAGACTTTCATTACATATAAATAAATATTAATATTACTATTATGATTATTACCACTATTACTACAAGTACTATTATTTTGTATAAGCAAATTGACCCAGACAATACACTGTTTTTTAAATACTTATGTATATCAAAGGAAAAAAAATGTATAAATAAAAATGACATCAAGCATGACATCATTCATCTAGATGGCACAAGTAAAAGTTGAGTTTTCACCTTTGGTTATTTGGTTCCAACCCTTCATATGTCAGAAATAAATGGAAATGGTGGGATTCACAGCAATGGGAAGAAAATGGAACATCTAGATCAGGGGTGTCCAATCCTGGCAGCTTTAAGACTTGGGGACTTCAAATCCCAGAATTCCCCAGGTAGCATGGCTGGTTGGGGAATTCTGGGAGTTGTAGTCCGTCTCCCCCCCCCCAAGTCTTAAAAGTTGCCAAGGTTGGTCGTCCCTGATTTAGATACTTTAATTATGCATTTTTCAAGGGTCTCGTGCCCCAATATTCCTTCAACTAACCCAGTCTTATGGCAAAAATTCAGAGCACATCAACTACCTGCTAGTCCACAAGAAAATAATGGAAATTACCATGAACCCCAGCAAGGATCTATTGCAAAAAAGAGAAAAAAGTGGGGGGGGGGAGGAAGGGAAGGGGAAGGGGAAGGGAAAGGGGAAGGGGAAGGGAATGGGAAAGGAACCTTAGGAAAAAGGGCATTGCTAAATCCATGGTTTGTATCACAGAAGATTAAATCTCATTCATTTTCCAAATGAAGCAGAAAATAAGAAGGTCACCTACCAGAGACGAGAAAATAAAATGGAACTAATGAGCTTGAAGGGATGTGGTAGGCTAAAACACTGAGCTTGTCGATCAAAAGCTCGGCAGTTCAGCGGTTCGAATCCCTAGTGCTGTGTAACGGGCTGAGCTCCCGTTCCTTGTCCCAGCTTCTGCCAACCTAGCAGTTCGAAAGCAGGTAAAAAACGCAAGTAGAAAAATAGGGACCATATTTGGTGGGAAGGGAACAGCGTTCCGTGCGCCTTTGGCATTGAGTCATGCCGGCCACATGATCACGGAGACATCTTCGGACAGTACTGGCTCTTCGGCTTTGAAATGGAGATGAGCACCGCCCCCTAGAGTCGGGAACGACTAGCACATATGTGCAAGGGGAATCTTTACCTTTACCTTTAATGAGCTCGACAAGAGCTCATTAAATACAAGAGTCACAGACTCTTGTATTTAATCAAGTACAATTTAATGCCTCTTCTTGGAGTCCGGCTTCTTATAACTCGTCATATGTGAGTCCAACCGGAAAGTCTATCGCTTGGAGAAATCCTTAACTTTAGATATTCTTAGTTAGGCTCATAAATTACAGTTCTTGCTAGCTAAGCAGAATTGAGCTTGAGTCTAGCAATTCTGCAGCATCACTTTTGCTACAGCTGGACCCATCCTGTGGGAAATGGGACAACATCTGTCTCACACAATCCATCGTCTTCCATAAATTCCATTGCAAATATTTTTTTCAAAGGTTTGGAAGCTGGAGTTTGGAGTTTTCTCCTTTACTCTTTGAAAGCAGATGGGACTACTGGATCCCAAGTCTCTATTTAAATTCATGCTTTGTTTTCCACAAATTTTCTCCATGCCAGTCTGCCAATGGGGTTGAGAGATTCCCATGAGCTATCTTTCCAAAACACAACTCATCCATCTTCTCTCATTTTGTTGACAGGTGTCCTTATTCCCAAGTAACTTAAGTCTTTGACAGAATCCTAAGTTGCCCGGTCAAAAAAAGGTAGCATTTGCAAGGCAAAAACAGAATCCAGGCTGAATTCAAACCAAAATTGTATTTGAAATACAAATTAAATACGTGCTTGCAAAGAACTCAAATTCACTGTGGATCTTCAGGATCGGTTTAAACAAAGGTATATTCTGTGTTTCAATGTGTGTCAGTTTTCAAAAACATTGAATTCTGCATCTGGATTCCTACCTTCCCTTAAATCATCTAGCTAAAATGATGATTTAAAACAAGGTAGGAATCCAGCTGCAGAATCCAACATTTTAGCTCATCGAAGTTTGTTGAATACACCATTATTCAATGGATTTAAACATGGCAACCATGTTATGGTTCACAAACCACAATGGCTGGTTTCATTCGATGCACCAAATTCAACCCAACATTATAGCTTTTCTCTTTCGTTGTCCTCATCCCTCCCTTCTCATGTTGGGTCAGCAAATGCAGAAGGAAGGAAGCACACTTCGAATCATCATCTACAAGCCCAATGCTCATCTTCGTAAGAGATAGATCTTAATGCACCCGCTCCCTCCT
Organism: Arizona elegans; assembly: GCA_022577455.1. Taxonomy (NCBI): domain Eukaryota; kingdom Metazoa; phylum Chordata; class Lepidosauria; order Squamata; family Colubridae; genus Arizona; species Arizona elegans. Next base: position 11,572,680 of record JAKOOJ010000022.1, on the reverse strand, counting down.
ACTAAATTGATATTTTTCAACCTTGGGAATCTTAAGACTCCCAGAATTCCCCAACCATGCATGGTAGTTGACATCTAGACATCTTGAAATTGCTAAGGTTCAGAAAGATTACACTATAAATGAGTTCTATTCTTATATTAGAACCAACTCCAGAGAGAGAGAGAGATTTCTTGAGGGCTACTCTCATCTGCTATGAGCAGGGGTGGGATTCTACCGGTTGGGACTGGTTCGGGTGAATTGGTACCGCCGATGATCAGCTGGAAGCGAACTGGTTCTCTCCAACGATCAGGTGGGCCTGCCCACCTGCCCTTGCGCTTTACTGACCTATATTTTCTCAGCTGATTCGCGTGGCAGAGCGGATTGCCTCAGCTGTATTACTCCCCAGCAGTAACGCGGAAGGTAAGTATTTGTAAAACTGTGCGAAGGGCATGATCACCGAACCGGTTGTTAAACCAGCAGGATCCCACCACTGACTACAATGTCACCATAATACAACAGTCTTTAGGCACTGGCATACTATTTATTTTGCATTTGGACATAGAAAATCCTAAAGCATGAAAGAGTCAACAAAACTGTTGACTCTTCATGCTTTCATAGGTGGGAGGAGTAAACGTGGAGAAAAGAGGGAGGGAGGGAAGGAGGGAGGGAGGCAGTGGTGGGTTTCAATTTTTTTACTACAGGTTCTGTGGATGTGGCTTGGTGGGCGTGGCTTGGTGGGGTGGCAGGGGAAGGATACTGTAAAATCTCCATTTCCACCCCACTCCAGGGGAAGGATAGTGTAAAATCTCCATTCCTACCCCACTCCAGGAGAAGGATACTGTAAAATCTCCATTCCCACCCCACTCCAGGGGAAGGTTACTGCAAAGTCCCCATTTCCTCCCTGGGACTCAGGAGGCAGGGAATAGATGGGGGTGGGGCCAGCCAGAAGTGGTATTTACCGGTTCTCCGAACTACTCAAAATTTCCGCTAGCGGTTCTGCAGAACTGGTCAAAACCTGCTGAAACCCACCTCTGGAGGGAGAGAGAGAGAGATGGAGGGAGAGAAGGAAGGAGGGAGGGAGGGAGGGAGAGAGAGAGAGAGAGAGAGAGAGAGAAAGAGAGAGAGAGAGCTAACCTTAGATCCAGATTGTTCAAGCTTTCAGAATGTTCTCAAGATCCTTCAGGGCCATTCAACCAGAGGTTTTCTCCCCCCACCCTTTTTTTTATTAGCTGCTGTGCTCCTTGTATTTGCAGAATGGGGGAGACGAAGTTGGTGCTTGCCTGCTAGCAGCATACTTGCACTCTCAAACTAATGTTGTATTTTCACATTGTGGTTGCCAGGCAGCGACTACAAGACAATTCCAAAGGAGGGAGAAAGCCATCACCGGGCAGAATACTAATCAATGGTGCAAATAAATTGTTCACCGGCTGAGATTCCCCTCCTAGAAACCGTCATTCACAAACTCAGGCCCAGAGTCTCACTTGCAAAAGTAAAAGGAGAAGGCATCATTCTAGACCTCAGGTTTCCCAACTGCAAGATCAAACTATTAGACTGCAAGATCAAACAAAACTTGGATTTTAATGCTACTGTTCTCCTTCCTTTATATTTTTTTTCCCCCAAGAGATCTGATCTTTCCTATGTATACATGCTACATGCAGCATGTGTAAGGTCAACATCATTTAGACCCATGCTCATTTTATGAATACAGTGATCATTAGGGCAGGTTCAGTGGAGAAGGATGCCGTATTGTTCACTAACAGTCTTCTAAAATCCTTGGAAGACGGGCCAGAGAGAACGCACAACTGAACAGCAAAGCATAGGAGGTCCTTCACCAATCTAACAACAGGTTATCAATCATGTTTGAAAAATCACATTGAGAACTTGAGTTGGTCGAAGAGCATTCCTTGAGGATCCTATAATCCCGTGACGGCGAACCTATGGCATGCGTGCCACAGGTGGCCCACGGAGCCATATTGGTGGGCACACAAACGTTGCCCTACCTCAACTGCAGTGCACAGACACGCGTCAGCCAGCTGAATTTCAGGCCTTCCAGGCCCACCGGAGGTCAGGAAACAGGCTCTTTTCGGCCTCTGGAGGGGCTGGGGAAGGCTGTTTTTGCCCTCCCCAGGCTCCAAGAACGCCTCTGGAGCCTGAGAAGAGCAAAAAACAGGCCTACTGGGCCCATCGTGTCATCGCGTGCCAAAAGCGGCGGGCGCAAGGGGTGGGGGGGGTGTCGTGGGCACATGTGCAGGGGGGAGCATTTATGGGTATGGGCACGTGGACGTGTGACACCCCCGCCCCATGCTCCCACGCTTTTGGCACACGATGGCAAAAAAGTTAGCCATCACTGCTATAGTCCAGTGATGGCTAACCTTTTTGCTGTCACGTGCCAAAAGCGGGGGGAGTGTGGGGGGGGTCGCAGGTGTGGGTGCCCACATCCATAATTCAATGCGCCTGACCCTCCCACGCATGCGCATATGACCCCACCACACTTCCCCCTGCTTTTGGCACATGATGGAATGGTGGGCCCAATAGGCCTGTTTTCCCCCCCTCCCCAGGCTCCATAGGCTTTCTAGGAGCCTGGGGAGGGCCAAAACAGCCTTCCCCATCCTCCCGGAGGTCTTCCGGAGGCCAGAAACAGCCAGTTTCCCAACTTCCGGTGGGACCGGAAGGCCTGAAAATCAGTTGGCCGGTGCGCGCATGTGCGCTTGAGCTGAGCTAGGGCAACACTCGTGTGCCCACCAATATGGCTCCGTGTGCCACCTGTGGCACCCGTGCCATAGGTTCGCCATCACGGCTATAGTCTTTGCAGTGTTTCTCAACCTTGGCCATTTTAAGACATGCGGACTTCAACAACTCCCAGAATTCCACAGCCAGCCATGGGAATTCTGGGAATTGAAGTCTATATGTGTTGTGGCCTACCAGAAGCCAGTGGAGCTGGTGGCAGACTCAGACAGTGAGGAGGTAGGGGAAGAACATGGGCCAGTCCTGGAGTCTGGGGAAGGCTCTGAGGAGAGCTCTGCGTCGGAGGCAGAAATGGAGCCAGGGCCGTCTGACAGTTATCAGCTGCCTTCGGACTTGGATATCAGTGGGGTAGAAGAACAGCTCGAGCCTGTTCCCGATGTGCGCATGCACAGAGCTGCCGGGAGAAGAGAACAGCTAAAGAACAAGGGTCAACTCAGGAGTAAAGCCACAGGTGGATGGTGAATGGCCCCTCCCAGAGGGAATAAAGAGGAGCGAAAGGGGAGTGGAGTTTGCAGGAGACAATTAGTTCAATTCGTTAGAGTGAAGATCTGTTCCTGAATTCTTGCCAAGTATTGTCTGCTACAGAGTGGCATTTGGAAGATATTGGCTTGGCAGTTCTCCAAGCCTGATAAAAGGTCTGTAGTCGTGAAATCTCTTGAAAGACTGTTTGCTGGGATTTTGCTGGAGAGGAATTCCCTTTAATCTAAATAAAAGGGTTTTTTGTGGGGACGAGGTGTCTGCTTCATGATCTTGGGAGGCCTAGGTCAGAACAACATGTCTTAAAGAGGGTAAGGTTAAGAAACACTTGTCTACAGATAACGTTTCCATAATTTTTTTCTTCCCCTGGACTAAACAATAATCTTCAGGGCCACATTTGGTGTAAGATCTTCCAATTATTGTACTCTGCCTTACAAGCTAAAAGGCAATCATTCTATCCTCCCAAATTAATACATTTACTTTCATTTTGGGGGTTGATCTGGATTTGCTAGAGCAGTGGTCCCCAATCTTTTGGGCACCAAGGACCGGTTCAGTGGAGAGAGATTTTTCCGTGGACTGGAGGGGGTGTGATCCCATGTGCTGCCTGCATCCCACAGATATGGCTTCACATGTTTGCACAGACCAGTTTCTGGCATGCTGTGTGGCTCGGTGCCAGTCCATAGTCCAGTGATTGGGGACCCCTGTGCTAGAGAACAGGTAAGGTAAAGGTAAAGGTTCCCCTCACACATATGTGCTAGTCCTTCCCGAATCTAGGGGGCTCATCTCCGTCTCAAAGCCGAAGAGCCAACACTGTCCGAAGATGACTCCGTGGACATGTGGCCGGCATGACTAAATGCCAAAGGCGCACGGAAGGCTGTTACCTTCCCACCAAAGGTGGTCCCTATTTTTCTACTTGCATTTTTGACCTGCTTTCAAACTGCTAGGTTGGCAGAAGCTGGGACAAGTAATGGGAGGTCACCCCGTTACGCGGCACTAGGGATTCGAACCGCTGAACTGCCGACCCACTGCAGCTCAGTGTCTTAGCCGCTGAGCCACCAGGTCCCTTAGAGAACAGGTAGGTATGGTCATTAAGTTGAGGTCCAAGATATTGGAATTCAATGGATTTTGATGCAATTCCATAGGACTTATTCTATAAAGTCATGCTAAGTTTTCATTCATTGCATATGTGTGTATATATATGTGTATGCATACACACAGACACAGACACAGACACACACACACACACACACACACACACACACACATATAAGGTTTTTATTGTCTTTTCCCCCCCTACTCTTTCCCCTGGTCTTTTGCAGTTATTTATACAGCTTTTTGAACTTTTAAAGGAAGCATCTGTTTCATTTGTGAAGAATTATACCCATCTGTATTACTGCACCAATCTTCGTTAGTGCCTTAGCCAAGGCATGTTTCAAGAACAGAGATTTCTGCCGTAAATTATCGACTCTGTCAACTTCAGCTTTCTCATCCAAGGAGATTGTTATTAGCATCATCCTTGCTTATATATATATATATAAAACTTTTGAAGATTGACAGGCAATATGCCAACTTGTTTCAAAGGATTGATTGGGTTCATAAATACTGCTAAGCCATGGTTCAGTTGTTCCATGGTTTACTGAAAAATTCAGCATTAGCTAAGTTGCGGTTTCCAAACCCCAATAAATGGGTCCGATACCACCTTATGTTCAGCCTTCCCAGGTAAAACCAGAATACCGGCTGAAGAGGTTGTAGAAAAAGAAATGCCTTTAAAAGCCTCTGACGATCCCAGCTGAGTGGCCTGATCGTCAGAGGCTTTTAAAAGCATTTTTTTTTCCTGCAACCTCTTAAGGTTGTAGAAAAAATGCTTTTAAAAGTAAAAAAAAAAAAAGTTGACCATGCCCACCCAGTCACATTACCCCCCCCACCAAGGCATGCCCACAAAATAAGCCACGCCCACAGAACTGGTAGTAAAAAATTTTAGAACCCACCCCTGGCCGCCCCCCCCCCCCGCAATTTCTGCTACCAGTTCGGGTGAACCGGTCCGAACCATCTGAATGCCATCTCTGACCATAATAAAACTTTAGAAGCATCGCAAAGAATGGTCTTTTTTTTTTAAAAAAAATCTTTTTTTCTTTTTGTCGATTTGTACTTCGTATCTTTTTTTGGGAGGGGGGACACACTTAACAAAGTTGCAATAAAAAGGAAAAAGAAAAGAATATTTCTACTTCAGGAAACTTATAATGACTTCTCACATCGGAGGATAAGGATTTAATTTTTTAATTTTTTTTTTTAAAAAACATGTTTTATATACGCACTGCATATCGGACATTAATACAATTGAGAGAGTCCAGAGATATTTCATGAGAAGAGTCCTCCACTCCTCTGCTCTGCTCAGAATCCCTTATGCCACCAGACTTGAAATTTTGTGCTTGGACAACTTCGAACTTCGCCGTCTTCAGTCTGGCCTAAGCGTAGTACATAAAATCATCTGCTACAATGTCCTACAGCCAATGACTACTTCAGCTTCAACCACAACATTACAAAAGCACACAATAGATAGAAACTCACGGTAAACCGATCCAAACTAGACTGCAGAAAATACGACTTCAGCAACAGAGTGGTCAATGCCTGGAATGCACTACCTAACTCTGTGGTTTCTTCCACAAATCCAGTAGTGAAATCTAAAATTTGTTACTACCGGTTCTGTGGGTGTGGCTTGGTGGGGGGGGGTTAATGTGACTGGATGGGCATGGCCAATTTTTTTTCTTTTAAAACCATTTTTTCTACAACCTCTTCGGCGAAGAGGTTGTAAAAAAATGCTTTCAAAAAGCTCTGACGATCCCAGCTGAGTTGCCTGATCATCAGAGGCTTTTAAAGCCTGTGCCGATCAGGCAACTCAGCTTGGATCGTCAGAGGCATTTAAAAGAAAAAAAACCTCTGCCGATCAGGCAACTCAGCTTGGATCGTCAGAGGCTTTTAAAAGAAAAAAAGTCTCTGCCGATCAGGCAACTCAGCTTGGATCGTCAGAGGCTTTTAAAAGAAAAAAAATCTCTGCCAATCAGGCAACTCAGCTTGGATCGTCAGAGGCTTAGAAAAGAAAAAAAGCCTCTGCGGATCAGGCAACTCAGCTGGGATCATCAACTGACGATCCCTTTGACGATCCCAGCTGAGCAATGCGATCATCAGAGGCTTTTTTTTTTTTACTTTTAAAAGCATTTTTTCGGTCGAAGAGGTTGTAGAAAAAATGCTTTTAGAAATTAAAAAAAAAGCCTCTGATGATTGTGCAGCTCAGCTGGGAATGGGGCAGGGATTTTTGCTACTGGTTCTCCGAACCACCCGCCTCCATCGCTACCGGATCGGGCGATCCGATCCGAACCGGTAGCATTTCACCCCTGCCCAAATCCCCAAAACTTTAACCTTAGACTGTCTACTATAGACCGCACCCCATTCCTAAGAGGTCTGTAAGGGTGCATAAGCGCACCAGCGTGCCTACCGTCCCTGTCCTAATATTTTCTTTTAGTCTTTTATTCGTATCCTTTTCATGTATTTATAATTATGTTTACACTTTTATCTGTCATAAAATACATGCTTGACGAAATAACTAAATAAAATAAAATGAATTAACTCAACTTGAAAGTACATTCCTACACTCCTGGAGAATTCCATCCATATGACTAGAAACATCCTACATATTGGCATCATTTCTGGACTTTGGAGAGTTTAACACACTTGCCTCACCCTCTGCTTCAAGCACCCCAGTTCCACCCCTGCGGGTTTTTTTTTTTATTACAGCCACATATGAATCATGATTAAGGCAGGCCCAACATTTTTTGGTTACTCACCTCACTGATGACTCAGAGTTTAGGAACCACATATTAAATCCCTTAACAAAATAATGGGAGAAAGTTAATCTCTTGATCGTTTTGCTAAAGTATATTTTTGGATGATGCACTTGCCTGTTTTGAATTTACCTCTGGGGAAAGAGCGCAGAAATCCTGTTTCCTCCAGAGCAATATTTTCAAGAAGCACATATTTTATTTATTTATTTTATTTTATTTATTTTTCATATTTGTATACCGCCCTACTCCCAAAGGACTCAGGGCGGTGAACAGCCATAATAAATACAAATACATATAGAAGTTAAAAACTATTAAGAAACAGATTAAGTAATTTAGGCTCAAAGATTAAGAACATCCAAATTTATCTAAAGAGGTTTAAAATCCAATTTAAAAGCCAGTTTAAAAGCCAAATTAAAAAGGGAGAGTTAGGCCAGACCAGCTTGTTGGAATAGAAACGTTTTCAGGGCACGGCGGAATATGCGTAAGTCTTGGATGTTTCGTAACTCCGGGGGAAGCCCGTTCCAGATGGTAGGTGCCCCCACAGAAAAGGCTCTCCCCCTGGGGGCCGTCAGTCGACATTGTTTGGCCGACAGCACCCGAAGGAGCCCCTTTCTATGGGAGCGAACTGGTCGGTGAGAGGCTATTGGTGGCAGGAGGCGGTCTCGTAAGTACCCTGGTCCTAAGCCATGGAGCACTCTAAAGATAGTAACCAAAACCTTGAAGCGCACCCGGAAGACCACTGGGAGCCAGTGCAGCTCGCGCAGAAGGGAGGTTACATGAGAGCACCACATTGCTCCCATTACCACCCGCGCGGCCGCATTCTGGACCAGTTGGAGCCTTCATATATAAGTGATGGGTAGAAGCAAGGGTGAAATGCTACCGGTTCGGACTGGTTTGCCCGAACTGGTAGCGGCAGCGGGTGGTTCGGAGAACTCGTAGGGGCGGCAGCACGAGGCACCACCCAACCGTCTGCATGTCATTACTTCCTGGTTTTAACCAGGAAGTAATCTGTTTTTTACCCTCTGCGCATGCACAGAGGGTCCAAAATCGCACATGACACATGCACGGATATGCAGAACGCGCACTTCCGAACTGGTAGGGAAGGTAAGTAGATTTTGCCCCTGGGTAGAAGATAATCTTGAGCTGAATAGTTGCTATAGAGGAAAAGAAAGTGTCCAACGATTGCTGAAGATGGATACGTTCCAACTAAATTCCTGTTCTTCTATTATTCTAGAGTTGGGTTTTCATACAAGTGTCAGAGCTTGGAAAGTGTCAGCCTGTAGGACATGACCAGGCTGGGCCTGATGGAGGACTCAAATGCATCATCAGTCATGAGTCCCTGCGTGCCCACAAGAGATCTAAGTCCAGACCATCTTCAATGCCTTCTAATTCTCACTCTTTTCCCTTGATCGTTAGTAGCTCAGATTCTTGTAGAGAGCTTACACTCATTTGAACCATCTCCATCTCCTGATTTTCCCGGAACTTGACATAACCCTTCAGATAGGAAACACAACTAGATGAGATAAAACTGTTTGATTGTAAGACTACATTAACTGAATCTTGCAATTCTGAAGGTACAAGCTTTCCACTGCTACTTTTAACTATCTCATCCATTAAGGTGGGTTCTTTCCAAATTTCTTTCCCTGACTGTTAGGTGGCTGCAGGCTCTTCCCTCTCTTATCTAATGGTTCCCTACGGAGTATCTCCTTCTCTCATTCCCCCAAGGTCACCACTTTCAGCCATCTGATTAGTTAGTTCTTCCTCTGACTGTTAGGTGGCTCAAGGTTCCGCCTTCTCTTATCTGATTGTTCCCTAGGTAGCATCTGTTTCCCTCCTCCCCCAAGGTCATTCACACATTCCATTACAGAAATATCTACCTCCTTATAACATAATGCTAAAAAGATTAGATTTGATTTTTCTACGCCAGTAACATTATGGCTTTGTGCATGCTAGGAACACTCTATGTCTCATCCCATAGAGGTGAGAAGATCTTGTGTTGTTGTTGTTGTTTTTTTAATGGATTTCCTTTCAGGGGAGCAGCGGTCAAACTTTGCATGACCAGCCAGCTTTAATTTAAAAAAACAAAAACAAAACCTTGCCTCGGTAAAGGGTATCTTTGTTGTGACTTAAGCTTACCGAGTCCTTACAAAACACAATTAGTCCCAAACAAACCTATTTTATTGTAACAGCTGAAAATTACGTTCATTCCGAGCTGAGTCCCAATTAGTTGCAAAACAAGTCCTTCGGAAGAAGTCCTTCAGAATAATCACCAACCTTTATCTTCTTTGACACCCTGTCAAAGGCCTTACTTGGCAAAGCCTCACTAAGTTCAGAAACAAACAAAAGATGCCGACTGGAAACAGAGTTAGCAACGTTGCTTTCCTGCAAAAGGCCCAAGTGCCTTTGTTTCTCTTTTAAGCCTTATCCGGGGGGGGGGCAATCATCTCGTGGCCTTACTCCCCTTTTGCTTCAGCTGCTCTTGCCTTCTGGCAGCTCTGCACATGCGTGCACTAGGAACAGGCTCCTCCTGTTCCTCTGCCTCTCTGCTGTCAGCCTCTGGGGGCTCCGGAGTCCGCGCAGCACTCCCAGATGGCCCTGGACCCATCTCTGCCTCCGACGCAGAGCCCTCGCCCAGGCCTTCCCCAGACTCCACGATTGGCCCATGTTCCTCCCCAGCCTCTTCACGGTCCGACTCCACTGCCAGCTCCGCAGGCTGCTGGCGGATCGCAACAGCCTTGCCTTATCTGACACATGCATACACACATGGGCTGAGACATCCGAGCAGCAAATTTGCCTGGCACATTACAGCTAAACTGATTACAGGAGAGTCAGCCAATATGTCAAAGAGATGAAAGGGAAAGTCTATCTCATGACAACACCACATCTTAAAAAATTAAGCACAGCTGGAAGGAGAGATCTACCAGTAAACTTGAAAGATGTTTTGCATCTTTGGGGTGTGTGTGTGTGTGTGTGTTTGTTTGTGCATCTTTTGTTCTCTTGACTCCTTGCTTTATGAAATGTCTCAGTGCCAAAAATGTGTGTGCTTTTATTTGTTTATTTTTTAATGATTGAAAAAGATGGGCTCGGAGAAAGAGGAAGATCAAAATGAAATGAACAAGAATCCTGGTCGAGGGGCCAGTGGTGAAATTCAATTTTTTTTTTTAGTACCGGTTCTGTGGGTATGGCTTGGTGGGCATGGCAGGGGAAGGATACTGCAAAATCCCCATTCCCTCCCCACTCCCGGGGGAAGGATATTGCAAAATCTCCATTCCCACCCCACTCTGTGACCAGCCAGAGGTGGTATTTGCCGGTTCTCCGAACTACTCAAAATTTCCGCTACCGGTTCTCCAGAACCTGTCAGAACCTGCTGAATTTCACCCCTGCCCTACCCCTACCCCTACCTCTCTATCTATTCCTAACTGAAGCCAACTATTTATTTAACATATTCTATTGTGTTATGGAATTCATTTGCCCTTGGTTTAGTGTCTTCTGTGAAGTGGTTTAGTCAGTTGCACGGACTCAGCCAATGGAGCTTGTTTAATGAATCGTGATTAAAAATAATATTGGCTCAGTGCAACATGCAGCTAACCCAATTAATATTTTGAAATCTAAGATAAGGTTTCAAAGTCTTACCCCTTCTAATCTTCCCCGACAGAATAGCAATAGCACTTAGGCTTATATACCACTTCATAGTACTTTTACAACCCTCTCTAAGTGGTTTATAGAGTCAGCCTCTTGCGCCGCAACAATCTGGGTTCTCATTTTACTCACCTCAGAAGGATGGAAGGGCTGAGTGTTGAGCCAGTGAGATTTGAACTGCCAAACTGCAGCTGGCAGTCAGCTGAAGTAGGCTGCAGTACTGCACTCTAACCACTGCACCACCTCGGCTCTTCAGAAGCTGTGGATGTGTTCCATCACTGGAGGTTTTCAAGAAGTGATTGGACAACCACCTCTCTAAAATGATATAGGGCAGGGGTCTCCAACCTTAAACACTCAAAGAGCCATTTGGACCCGTTTCCCACAGGAAAGAAAACACCGGGAGCCACAAAACCTGAGTGGGCATGGCCAACTCGATATCACTCACTTTCACTAGTCACATGACACCCCCCTAACCACGCCTACCCAGCCAGTCATCAGAGCAGAGAACCAGTTGTTAAAAATCACCGGGAACCACAAAAACCTTTTGATCTCTCTCTCTCTCTCTCTCTCTCTCTCTCTCTCTCTCTCTCTCTCTCTCTCTCTCTCTCTCTCTCTCTCTCTCTCATCCCCTCTCTCTTTTATCTGTCTCTGCCCTGGCCGCTTCTCCATCCCCCGCTGTTGCCCTTACCTTCTCAGGCCAGGCGAGGAGTGACTGGGAGGGGAGGGTGAGGGGCAGGGCCAGTCTGTGGTGGGATCACCCAACAGGTAGCCACAGCAGAGGGCCCAAAGAGCCACATGCGGCTCCAGAGCCACAGGTTGCTGACCCCTGGTATAGCTCCTGCTTGAGCTGAGGGTTGGGACTAGTAGACCTCCCAGGCCCCTTCTGTTACTCTGCTTTTTTTTTTCTTTCCGATCATATTATCCACCTCTGCCTTTCTTAAGAATGCCCGTTGCGTCTGTCCTCGAATTTTGGCAAGTGGGAGATTGCAAAGAGTGAAAATGTATTAAAATAGGGGAGGAAAAAAACACTCCATCTTCACCTCTCTCCCTCCCTCTCCAGACCCTTTTCTTTCTTTCTTTCTTTCTTTCTTTCTTTCTTTCTTTCTTTCTTTCTTTCTTTCTTTCTTTCTTTCTTTCTTTCTTTCTTTCTTTCTTTCTCCCCCCCACCACTTTTTTTTCCCTGCCATTAAACCCCCAATGTGTAAAGAGTTTGTGTAATGTTTAGTTTGTCCCGTTAGGCACTGGCTGTAGGTGTGTAAAAAGCGTAGTTGTCTGGCTGAGATGTGAGTTGAAATAATATCAGCAGTTCATCCATTCATTCCTATAAAGTCCCTCTGACTTCTTAATATGGGGGCTTAATATTTCAGACCCTGGGGTGTTAGGAGGAGTCGTTGTTGTTTTTTTTAAAGTCATTTTTTTAGCCTAGTGGGAACTGCTATATTGGGATGTATATGTGTGTCTGATTGTGTATGTGTGTCACATAAGAAGGGGGGAGGAACATTCCTTCAATTTGAGTCTTGCCTGGGGAGCTGCGACCGGATTTCTTCGTATAATTTGGTGGGTTAAGAACGGATAAAGGGTGCTTTGCTCTAAAAGTAAGGCTTTCTTAGTCAGTATTTCTGCTCCCTCGGAGGGCTGCCTGAGTCACTTTAACTGACCAAAACAAACTTGAGTTCCCCCCCCCCCACTTCTCATTTTTGACGAGGCAGATATATATACAGTTATTTTCCTCACGCGCTTTCAACAACAGGCTCCGCTGAATTGCAAAATTACATAATCTTTATTTCTGGCCGTGCTAAAAGTGGCTAGAAAAGCTCTCCCCCTGCCCCCACCTCCCCAAAGTTAAATTTTTTTGAGACTGCCAACCTGAGCTTCGAGCCTGCTTAGAAAAGCAGAATAATCCTGGATAACGGAGAGGGTTTCATGTGGAAATTAAGGGGGTTCTGAAATCCAAACCCCCGGGTTTCCCCCCCCCCCACACACACACACTTTCCTCCTTAGACTCCACTCTGAGTCATGTCCCCTGCTATTAGTAACTAGGATCTCTTGGTAATGTTGTTTTTTTAGCAGACCACCTTGGAGAAAACCGCCTAATGCTAAGGATGTCGGCAGCAGTAACTTAATTTTATTTTACTGGAGCTGGAGCTGTGCTCGCTGGCAACTTTAAGACAAGCTCAATTAGGTCGCCAAATTTGCCAGCGTGGTCTTCTCTCTTCAAATGCCATCAGGCTCGTAGTCTCTTTTTGATTGAAACTGATAATGCCTGACTAGGTGGCTCAGTGGCCAAGACACTGAGCTTCTCGATCAGAAAGGTCGGCGGTTTGAATCCCTAATACAGGTCTCCTGCGTGACCAGGGGGGTTGGAATAGATGTCCTCCAAGCTCCCTTTCAACTCTGTTACTGATTTTTGTCAGAGCTACCTTGCTGGAGAGCAGCGATGGCAAAAAAGTTCTTTCAGACGTTTTACTTCTCATCCAAGAAGCTTCTTCTTGGATGAGAACATGCTGGCTGGGGAATTCTGGGAGTTTATTTATTTTATTTATTGGTTCAATTTATATGCCGCCCTTCTCCAGAGACTCAGGGCGGCTTACAATGCGTTAAGCAATAGCCTTCATACTTTTGTATATACCTGCTTAGTAGGGCTTTTGACCCCCTGCCCCCCAGCGGTGTTCTTTTTTTTAATACAAAGTCAGTTTATTGCCCCCACAATCTGGGTCCTCATTTTACCTACCTCGGAAGGATGGAAGGCTGAGTCAACTTTGAGCCTGGTGAGATTCGAACTTGCAATAATTGCAGGCAGCTGGTGCTAGTTAACAGCACTTTAGTCTGCTGCGCCACCAAGGCTCTTCCCAGTTGAAGTCCACAAGTCTTAAAGTTGGCAGGATTGGAGATCCTCCAGTCTAGGGACTCATTAAAAAGACTTAAAAGATGGCTCTCCAACTAGCCAAGATTCTAATAAAGATTCTCTATAAGGAAGAATATTTGTAGCTCGGGGTTGACATGAGTCTTTGTGTTTGGTGGTTTTCCTGCAAACGTTTCATTACCAAACTAGGTAATATCATCGGCATGAGCGCTGATCATGTTACCTAGTTTGGTAATGAAACGTCTATTGTGGCCTGCTGATGGCCAGCAGAGCTGGCAGCAGAGTCGGACAGTGAGGAGGTTGGGGAGGAACATAGGCTGGTCTTGGGCGCTGGGGAAAGCTCGGACAAGGGCTCTGCGTCGGAGGCAGAGAGGGAGCGGTGAGGCAGAGGAACAGCTGGAGCCCGTTTCCTGTGTGCGCATGCGCAGAGGTGCCAGAAGATAAGAATGATTAAGAAAGCAGGGTCAACTCAGGAGTAAGGCCACACCTTGGAGATGATTGGCCGCTCCCATAGGAAACAAAAGAGGAGCAAACGGGGAGTGGGTTTTTGCAAGAAACGATTAGTTTATTCGGTCGTTTCAAGAGCGGAAAGTTCTGTTCATGACTCTAAGAGACTCTGTGCCAAGTTTTGCCTTACACTGCATTTGGAAACTAGCTATCTGGCAGCTTGCCAAGCGAGATAAGGACTGTGTTAATAAGTATTCCTTTGAAAAGCTGTTTGGACAGGCCTTGGTGACTGTGAATGAAATGAATGCACAGTCATGTAAATAAAAGAGGGTTTTTTTCGGGACCAAGACTCTGCTTCCTGCTTTTTAAGGGAGCCTAGGTCAGGACCACATTTGCAAGAAAAACTACCAAGCTCAGAGAGCACCGAGGGCCCCTCACAGGGGTGAAATCCAGCAGGTTCTGACAGGTTCTGGAGAAGCGGCAGCAGGAATTTTGAGTAGTTAGGAGAACCGGTAGCGGAAATTATGAGTAGTTTGGAGAACCAGCAAATACCACCTCTAGATGGCCCCAGAGTGGGGTGAGAATGGGGATTTTGCAGTATCCTTCCCCTGGAGTAGGGTGGGAATGGGGATTTTGCAGCATCCTTCCCCAGGAGTGGGGAAGGAATGGGGATTTTGCAATATTCTTTCCCCAGGAGTGGGGAGGGAATGGGGGTTTTGCAGTATCCTTCTCCTGGAGTGGGGTGGGAATGGAGATTTTGCAGTATCCTTCCCCTGGAGTGGGGTAGGAATGGAGATTTTGCAATATCCTTCCCCTGGAGTGGGATAGGAATGGAGATTTTGCAATACCCTTCCCCCAGGAGTGGGGAGGGAATGGGGATTTTGCAGTATCCTTCCCCTGCCACGCCCACCAAGCCATGCCCACAGAAGCAGTAGTAAAAAAAAATTAATTTCACCACTGGGTTAGGGTTAGGGTTAGGGTTAGGGTTAGGGTTAGGGGTAGAGATAGAGATAGAGATAGAGATGAGAAGAGAGAGAGAGAGAGAGAGAGAGAGAGAGAGAGAGAGAGAGAGAGAGACAGTAATAAATAATAAGTAATAAATAATTGGCTACAATTAAGATAGAGAGAGACAGACACAGAGATAGAGACAGAGATAGAGGTATCTCTCCATAAATCAAATCAAATCTAATTTATTACAGCCCTAAGGCCAGATACAAACGAAATATTGAACAGAAGATGTGCCACCTCCTTCTGGATACATGTATATGTGTACTAGAGAGAAAAATAAGGCATAATGGAGTCTAAAAATAATTAAGAACAGCATTATGAAAACAAACCCAAGTAAAATATGATTGCGAGAA
Organism: Arizona elegans; assembly: GCA_022577455.1. Taxonomy (NCBI): domain Eukaryota; kingdom Metazoa; phylum Chordata; class Lepidosauria; order Squamata; family Colubridae; genus Arizona; species Arizona elegans. The sequence goes on along the minus strand of JAKOOJ010000022.1, from coordinate 11,557,330 downwards.
ATTCCAACCCTAAGCAATGGAAATGGTAGCATGGAACTGGCCAACTAGAGAAGGCATCACTGAGAAAAATAATAGAGGTATTCCTCAACTTGCAACCATTTGTTTAGTAACCGCTCGAAGTTACAACGGCATTAAAAAAAGTTTTTCGCACTTACGACCATTGCAAGCATCCTCGTGGTCACATGATCAAAATGTATACACACACACACACACACACCTCTGCAAAATTACAAACGGAATTAGAACTTTCCAGGTATCAATTTTTTCCCGACTCTAGGGGGCGGTGCTCATCTCCATTTCTAAGCCGAAGAGCCAATGCTGTCCGAAGACGTCTCCGTGGTCATGTGGCCAGCATGACTCAATGCCAAAGGTGCACGGAACGCTGTTACCTTCCCACCAAAGGTGGTCCCTATTTTTCTACTTGCATTTTTTACCTTCTTTTGAACTGCTAGGTTGGCAGAAGCTGGGACAAGTAACGGGAGCTCACCCCATCACGCGGCGCTAGGGATTCGAACCGCTGAACTGCCGACCTTTCGATCGACAAGCTTAGCATCTTAGCCGCTGAGCTACCGCGTCCCTTTTGCAGGACTACAGAACTCTATAAACCACTTCTTTGAGCAGCCTTGTTAGTCCTCCTTCCCTGCAACCAAGCTCTTCAAATTCATGCTTAGGATCGTTGGGTTGATTTGTTCACGATCCAAACTCTCCCTTCGCTCCTTTTTGTTTTAAGAAACGGGAGTCGAAAATAGACGTTTGCCACTGACCAATGGCGCCGAGAGCAAATGATTAGATTTGCTATTTATACGGGCTCCAACTTCCCATTAAATATTTAGGCATCAAACTGAATCGAGGAAGCAGAAGACATACTGGTGAATAATTTGAGCAGTATAAAATCCCTGGAGGGGAAAAAAGATTTTTTATTTTTTTTCCTTGGGTACATATTCTCAAGCTCATTAATTGGGAAGACAGCCTTAGGGTGGAAAAAAAAAAGAGAGAAGTATTTTCTTTTTCCCCAAAATCATTACCCATTCTTCAGAGTGTATCATATGAAAACAGTTATATAAAAGAATAAATTATATTTGTAATGGCAAGAACCCCAGAATAAAACTAGGAACTGTGATGTTCCCATATAAAGATAGGAGACAGCTATCTGTTCCAAATTTTAAAAGTTTACCATTGCGCCAAATCAAATTCATGACATACCAATACGAATGTAGAAAAGAGATCCCCACCCAGGAGGACTTTTGAGTAACCAACAATCTCCCAGACTCTTAATTTAACGCATGGGTCAACTACTGGCTCTCAGTCGGAATAGTTTTAGTAATTCATTCAATACGAAGCCAAAAACACAGCCGAGATTTTAAAGCGCTACGATCGTCGTTGTTGTTTTTTTAAAGGGCATTTATGGAAAAGGCAAAAATCATGCTAGAAGGCTGAACTGGATCCAGTTTTTTAACTTTTAGTAGCTCGTTGTGCCCAAGCTGTTAATTCCATTTCCCTTTCAGACTCTCTGAAGTCAAATCAATAATAGGAAACACAGAAGGCGATGGTTGTCCAATGCTTTGCGTTCGCGCACAATTTGATCAAAGGGTGGGGAGAATTACCCAGATAGCATACTAGAAAATCTCTGAATACGTTCGGCGCCAGCTAAAAGAAATGCCAACTGTCAAATATTTGGTCCATACCTAGAAATTCAGTTAAATCTCCCAATGTTTAGTTCGACTAGAAATGCAGAGGGTGGGGTTATGAATCAATTATATCAATTATATAATTCTCTCTCTCTCTCTCTCTCTCTCTCTCTCTCTCTCTCTCTCTCTCTCTCTCTCTATGAGAGAGAGAAAAAGAGAGAGAAGAAGAGAGAAAGAGATGCCAATTGTATGTATATTGGGGTGCTGAATGGGATGGATGGATGGATGGAGAGAGAGATGCTAATTGTATGTATAGTGTATATATTGGGGTGCTGAATGGGATGGAGGGAGGGAGGGAGGGAGGGAGAGAGAAAGAGATGCTAATTGTATGTATAGTGTATATATTGGGGTGCTGAATGGGATGGATGGATGGATGGCTACGGAGATGGGGAGGGAGAGGGGGGAGGGAGGGGCAGGCAGGCAGGCAGGCAATGAATATATCAAAAAAAATTTCCTAGATGTATTGCTAACAGGCCAAGTATCTTGTTCGTATGTATATTTAATCTGGATGTTTTAGTGTTTTTCTTGTTTTAAAATCTTTTAGTATTTAAATGGTAATATATATTTTTTCAGTCGTAAGCCATCCAGACTTACTGAGATGGACAGCTAGTAGGTAGGTAGGTAGGTAGGTAGGAAGGAAGGAAGGAAGGAAGGAAGGAAGGAAGGAAGGAAGGAAGGAAGGATAGTAGAACCAGGATAAGCTAAATTAACCATCTGACAGAGATGCTTTCATAGTAGAGAATATGTGTAACTCAGGATTAACTGTGGGGTTTGGGGTGGGAGTTGGGGAGTCCTCTGAGTGTGCTTGATTTCCTGCAGATAATTTGGTGTCCTGCAGATAATTTGTTTCATTACATCACCTAGTCCTGTAATGAAACAGGATGCTTTAATCTGAATTCTTCCGCAGAGCAGAGGGTTTGATTCCATGCTCCAAATGGGATCTACCAAGGATTTCATTAATTCTTGAGGCATTAAAATTCTACAGGAAATCTGGGTTCTCTTCTATTCTATATAGACAATGCATCTTCTTCTGGTTTTGGGTGGGAGAGAAAAAAATTGGAAGCTGTTTAATGCTCCCAGATACTGCAGGGATTTGGGGTGCGTACTATCTGTGCTAGCAAAATATGAAAATATTTTGAGATGGGATCATTCTTAAGGTAAAGGTAAAGGTTTCCCTCGCACATACGTGCTAGTCGTTCCCAACTCTAGGAGGCAGCGCTCATTTCCGTTTCAAAGCCGAAGAGCCAGCGCTGTCCGAAGACGTCTCCGGGGTCATGACTCAACGCCAAAGGTGCACTGAGTGCTGTTACCTTCCCACCAAAGGTGGTCCCTATTTTTCTACTTGCATTTTTTACCTGCCTTCAAACTGCTAGGTTGGGAGAAGCTGGGACAAGTAATGGGAGCAGCTCACCCCATTACACGGCACTAGAGATTCGAACTGCTGAACTGCTGACCTTTCGATCGACAAGCTCAGCGTCTTAGCCCCTGAGCCACTGCGTCCCTCTGGGATCGTTCTTATCAATACCTATATATCAGCTGGAATTCTACACGAGTTAGGTAAGCTTCTCGCTTTCTCAAAATGTTCTTAGGGGTATTCAGGAATGTAATACCTTTTTTTGCATTTCCAGTTCTAGAAACTCTTCCTTCGCACTCTGCTCAAAAGTTTAACATTATGTTTTTAATCTCTTTGATAGTTAAAAAAGTCCAGTCTGGGATTTTTGTCCTGGTGTATCAGTGATACACATCTTCTAAAACAAGGAACATAAAAGTCCGTCCAATCTGTTCTCCAATTTCATCTTTACAATTTAATGGATTTCTGGTAATAGGATATTATTACAGTAATAGCTTTGGTATAGGTTTAAGTATTGCTATCCACATTCTCAAGGATGATTTTTTCTTTGAATACTAGATTAATATTTGCCCTGGTATCTATCTGACACTCACCCATTATTATTTGCCTTTATTTCATTCCCTGTTATTAATAATATTCTAAGACATCAATTACAGAGCTGTTTTTACAAGAGTCTGCAAAATTGGATATTCAGGTGAATTGGCCACTGAAATTCAGAAAACTCCTTTTTATCAGTTCACTAATAGCAAATTTGATACTGTTAGAAAAGGTTGCTAATTCCATAACTTCAATTAATTTAATTACTATTCGTTTCTCTGCACACCCCTAGGCGGACTTCTACTTTGTGGTATGCTCAAGATGTTTGAAGGCATTGTTATGCCGGTTTACCGTGGTGGCACAGTGGTTAGAATGCAGTATTGCAGACTAATTCTGCTGACTGCCAATGTATTTATTCAGCTGAACAAAGATGGGTCCCTCCAAAAGGGAAAGAACCCAGAGCACAGTGCAGGGGTCGGCAACCTTAAACACTCAGAGAGCCATTTGGACCCGTTTCCCACAGAAAAGAAAACACCAGGAGCCACAAAACCCTTCCCGTGCGTGACTATTTCCTGAGCGGCCACAAAACTAGCATATGTAATTGAATTAAACATTCTGTTTTATTCTGAAACTTTTCTTTTCTTGGATTGACCCATGGTTGAAAAGCTCAATAAATTGTGTGCCAGTGGGTGTCACATGTTGGTGGTTGTGACGCATATTTTGAGCGACAGGAAACCGCAGCAGAGGGATGAAAGAGCCACATGCGGCTCCAGAGCCACGGGTTGCTGACCTCTGCGGTAGGCCAACCATGGATAAATCCAAGAAAAGTTTCAGAAGAAAACAGAACGTTTAATTGAACTACATATGCTAGTTTTGTGGCTGCTCAAGAAATAGTCAGGCACGGAAAGGGTTTTGTGGCTCCCGGTGTTTTCTTTTCTGTAGGAAACGGGTCCAAATGGCTCTTTGAGTGTTTAAGGTTGCAGACCCCTGGCCTAAACAAAGCCTTAAAAATAACGAACAGTCCCAATCCTGCTCTCTAAACCTGGGAAGCCTACCCATTTGGTCTCTTCAGTGTGTGTTGTGGCCCACCAGTGGAGCTGGTGGCAGACTCAGACAATGAGGCGATTGGGGAGGAACATAGGCCAGTCCTGGAGTCTGGGGAAGGCTCTGAGGAGGGCTCTGCGTCGGAGGCAGAGATGGGGCCAGGACCGTCTGACAGTTGTCAGCTGCCTTCGGGGTTGGACATCAGTGGGACAGAAGAACAGCTGGAGCCTGTTCCCAGTGTGCGCATGCACAGAGCTGCCAGAAGAAGGGAACAGCTAAAGAACAAGGGTCGACTCAGGAGTAAAGCCACAGGTGAACGATGAATGGCCCCTCCCATAGGGAATAAAGAGGAGCGAAAGGGGAGGGGAGTTTGCAGGAGACAATTAGTTCAATTCGTTAGAGTGAAGATCTGTTCCTGATTTCTTGCCAAGTATTGTCTGCTACAGAGTGGCGTTTGGAAGATATCGGCTTGGCAGATGTCCAAGCCTGATAAAGGTCTGTAGTTGTGAAATCTCTTGCAAGACTGTCGGCCGGAACTTTGCTGGCGAGGAATTCCCTTTAAACTAAATAAAAGTGGTTTTATCGAGACGAGGAGTCGGCTTCGTGCTTTTGAGAAACCTAAATCAGAACTTTTTTTTTTTTTTTTGAGCAATGCCGACTGAAAGAAAGAGCCTTAAAACGAGAACGCTTTTTAAACATCCTAGGAATGGGCCACAATGTTGTCGAATGCCTTCACTAAAGAAAGTTGACTGAAAAGAAGAAACAGGAACACCTCCGTCTGGGTTTGGCCAGTTGCTCTGGACTCTTCCCAAGCCCTGACCCACTGATCAACTCGGGCCTTGACTCAGGCAAACGCCAAGATTCCATCACCACAACACTGTTAAAAGAGAGGTTTTCTTCAGCAAACTGTGGCCAGGCCAGCCACAAGCAGGTATGGGCATGTTGACAATATATTTCATGGCGAGCCAGCATAAGCCGGTCAACAGAGGTCTGGCTTCTAACCTAACCGTCCCGAGGGTAAATGATTGCAGTTACAGGATACAAACGAAGAGCCCAAATGTTATGCAGCCCCATTTCAAAATTAATACATGAAATGATTTATGGGTTGGTGATCCCCTTAATTTACAAGTATGCTGGTTGAAGGCTGCAGAATAGAGATCAGAATAAGAGAAAAATAAATAAATAAATAAATAACTTTATTGTCATTGTACGTGTAACCAGTGGTGCTGGTTATCACCTATAAAGCCCTTCATGGCCTAGGCCCGGGATACTTGTCGGACCCCCTGCAGCCAGCAACAATCTCCAATCGCCCGGTGTGTTCCCACAGACAGGGCCTCCTCAGGGTGCCGTCGGCCAGACAATGTCGGCCGGCGACCCCCAGGGGGAGAGCTTCCTCTGTGGGCGCACCCACCCTTTGGAACCAACTTCCTTTGGTGCTCTGGATGGCCCCTGACCTTCGCTCGTTCCGCCGTGATTTGAAGACCTGGTTGTTTCATAGACTGGACTGATGGCGGGGGGGGGGGAGGTTTCTTAAAAGTTTTAAATTGATTTTAAACTGTTTTAATTTGGACTTTTAATTTCATATTGTTTTATTTGTGCAATTGTGCATTTTATTGTTGTGAGCTGCCCTGAGTCCATTGGAGATAGGGCGGCATATAAATCGCATTAAACTTAAACTTAAACATATACAGTATACCCATACAACGAAATTCACTTAACACCCAAAGACCAGGTCCAACACATATGACAATCCCCAAACACACTCCCACCCACCACAATTCTCCACCCCTAAACCACCCACACATCCACACAACAGACCAAGTAATGCTGTCCAACAGCTCACTGATGGTGGCCCTTTAGTTCAATGTTGAGTGCAATTATAGCTCTGGGATAAAAACTATTCAGAAAACGTGTGATCCGAGTTTTCATTGTTCTGTATCTTCTGCCAGAAGGCAACAGTCCAAAAAGATTGTGAGCAGGATGGGAAGAGTCTCTGAGAATGTTATGCAATTTTCTCAAACAGCGAGATTCAAAGATGTCGTCCAGGGCTGGTAGCTGGAGTCCGATGATATTCTGGGCAGTTTTAATGATTCTCTGTAGAGCATTTTTGTCCGCTAAAGAGCTGTTCCCATACCATGCAAGAATGCCGTATGTCAAGACACTCTCAATGGTGCTGCGATAGTAGGACAGAAGTAGATGCTGAGATAGATTGATCTTCCTGAGAATAACAGGTTGGAAGTGACCCTGTAAGTCTTCCAGTCCTCAAAGCAGGAGACCCTGTACCATTTCAGACAATCTGTCCAATCTCTTCTTGAAAACCTCCAGTGTTGGAGCACCCAGAACTTCTGAAGGCAAGCCGTCCTCATTGGTTAATTGTCCTCATTGGCAGGAAATTTCTCCTTAGTTCCAAGTTGCTTCTCTCCTTGATTTAGTTTCCATCCATCGCTTCTTGTTCTGCTTCAGAGACCGTGAGTTCTAGTCTCACTTTAAACACAAAGCCAATTGGGTGACTTTGGGTCGGTCCTTCTCTCTCAGCCCTAGGAAGAAGATGGCAAGGGCCAACGATATCTAAAAAAGGTTGCCAAGAAATCGGCAGAAACTCTCGGTACCCACCGAGATTCAAGGCTGAACAGAAAACTGAATAAATGACATGCAGAGAGACACAAATTTAGGAAGGAGGGAGAACGATGGAAATGAAAACTAGCTGGTTGTCGTTTGCAGGTCATCTCTCTATTTTGTGACGAGAGAAATCAGGAATGACAGAACAAAAGTAAACTATTAAAATACTTCGGATCTGAAATATATAGATACCGTGTTTCTCCGAAAATTAGACAGTCTTATATTTTTTTGAACCCCGAAATAAGTGCTTGGCCTTAATTTCGGGGAGGTCTTATTATTTTGGGGCATGTGGAGCAAGATGGGGCCCCTCTTGCTATCTTACCTCTATGTTTAAATATTTTCGGGGAGGGCTTATTTTCAGGGGGAAGCTTATTTTAGCGCATGCACTCAAAAGCCCGATTGGGCTTATTATCAGGGGATGTCTTATTTTCGGGAAAACAGGGTAGTCCTGAAGTATACAGGAAGGGGAGCAATTTCTGAGGATTTCTGAGAAAGGAATCATGGAATTATAGATCTGGAAGGGACTTTGGAGGTTTTCTAATCCAACTCACCGTCCAAGGGAGGAGTTCTTCTACCATCCTGGACCAAATGGATGTCCAATTTTTCTTGAAAACCTCCAGCAGTGGAGCACCCACAGCTCCATCAAGTGAGCTGTTCCACCGATAGATTGTTCCCACTGTCAGGAAATTCCTCCTTGTTTACAAATTGGTTCTTACACCCACTGCTTCCTTGCCAAGTCAACAAGACCTCTCAATCTTCTTCCATCCATATTGTCCTCGGTGGCGTAGTGGTTAGAAGGAAGTACTGCAGGCGGCATCTGATGACTGCCAGCTGACTGCAATTTGGCAGTTCGAATCTCGCCAGGCTCAACTCAGCTTTCCATCCTTCCAAGGTCGGTAAAATGAGGACCCAGATTGTTGTGGGGCAATAGGCTGACTCTGTAAACTGCTTAGACACGGCTGTAAAGCACTGTGAAGCAGGATATAAGTCTGCGTGCTATTGCCATTCCTTCCTTCCTTCCTTCCTTCCTTCCTTCCTTCCTTCCTTCCTTCCTTCCTTCCTTCCTTCCTTCCTTCCTTCTTTCCATAGAGTGCAGTGGTTAGAATGCAGTATTGCAGGCTAATTCTGTCCACTGTCAGCAGTTCGATCCTGATCAGTTCAAGGTTGACTCACACTTCCATCCTTCCGAGATGGGTAAAATGAGGAGCCAGATTGCTCGGGTGGGGGTGCATAATCAGCTGACTCTGTAAACCGCTTAGAGAGGGCTGTAAAGCACTGTGAAGCGGTATGTACGTCTAAGTGCGTTTGCGATATTGTACTTTGGGTTAGCACGATGTTTGCCAACCTTGGCAGCTTTAAGAGACAGAGGCATCCAACTTTTTACCAAATGGGCCCAATTCCCTGCCACTATGCCCTTCCTTTCAACTCACTTACTCTTCCTTCATCCTATGTTTTGTGATTAGCTCCTCATTCATTCTCTCGATAGGGCCAAACCACTTCAATACATTTCTTTTCGTACCGGTCATTCCTTTTTGGCTTGGACAAGTGTTGATCATCCCAAAGCAAGTACTTCCAGCTGCAGGCACAGACGTCTGTTAGCCCTTGGGTTCTCCTGGGAATTGTGTGATCAACTGATCCGGCCCCGTTGACTTTAATGTTTATCCTTACATTGACTTTTTAATTGCCTGAGTGCGAGACGATTCATTTTGTAGCTGAGAGCCTCGTCGCACATTCATCTGGTCCACAGACAGATTCTTTGAGGAGCCTGAAGACTTTATAAAAGTAATATTGTTATATTTACTTATGGCTCCTATCTGATTTTGCAGAGACGTATAGTTCCTATCTACCACTTCGGCACAAAGGTTTCCTTTTAAACAAGTCATGCGGTTGGTATGAAGATATGCAAGTCAGCCATTACGAATGGGATATTTACAGCCAGGTCTTTCAGAATCTGGAACTAGCAGTAGATGATGTGATGATTACGTTAATGTTAAACTTCTTTCCCCCCACTACCCTCTTTGCATTAAGCTTCAATCTTGAGGTGCTACGCAGGTGATGGTGGTGTGAATGGCAGCGCTATCTTTGTAAAACAAAAACAAAAAAATGTAGCTCATTAAAATATCCTTCTGTGCATTGTCAAGGGCTATCTCTGCCACGCTGGGACACACCAATCGGTTAAAGTTACATTTTAAAACTGTTTGCCAACTTTGCGGTAGTGATTTCCACAATAGGCAACCCTATCGGATTACTTTAAAATCCTTAAATACGGGCGGAGTTGATAAGACAGATTTTATGTATGCTGGATTTTATTTTTTTTAAAGACTCAGAGAGGGGTTTTCATTAAGAAAGGATGTGGCGTGTGTATGCCTTGCGTTGTAATTATTATAATATTTTAAGGGATTCGTAGGAGTTTACTTGGTATATTCATCCGTGTTAGAAGTTATATTTAAGCCTTTCCTTTGCTGGTTTGCAATGTAGGCATTAGCATCTCTAATTTTACTTCCTAGTTAAGCTTAGGAGCATGTCTCGATAAAAGATTCGGCTTTTCAGGATTAAGCCAACCTTCTATCTTCTTGTCCCCATCTGGCACCCTGCATTTCAGTGACATGTTGTGATGGTTTCTAGCATTTGTCACACTTGGTTGCAAGAGCCTTTTGTTCCGTCCTCTGCTCCGTGCGAGTTCCTATCACAAAGCAGCAGTGCCTGATATGATGGATTTATAGCAGCATCACAGAAATAGAGGCTGGATTGGATGGAGAGAGAGGGACTGGTCCGAGGTCACCCAGCTGGCTCCTCTGCCAAAGGAAGGGCTCAAACTTGCATCTCCCCACTCCTAATCTAGCCCATTCACCAATACAGGTAGTCCTCATTTTAGGACAGTGGTGAAATCCAATTTTTTTTTTTACTACCGGTTCTGTGGGCGTAGCTTGGTGGGTGTGGTGTGGCATAGTGGGCATGGCAGGGGAAGGATATTGCAAAATCTCCATTCCCACCCCACTCCAGGGGAAGGATCCTGCAAAATCCCCATTTCCTCCTGATCAGCTGGGACTCCATAGGCAGAGAATAGATGGGGGCGGGGCCAGTCAGAATTTTTATTACCATTCTCCGAACTACTCAAAATTTCCGCTACCGGTTCTCCAGAACTGGTCAGAACCTGCTGAAACCCACCTCTATTCCCACCCCACTCCAGGGGGAAGGATATTGCAAAATCTCCATTCCCACCCCACTCTGGGGCCAGCCAGAGGTGGCATTTGCCGGTTTTCCAAACTGCTCAAAATTTCTGCTACCGGTTCTCCAGAACCTGTCAGAACCTGCTGGATTTCTCCCCTGGTTTAGGACCTTAATTGAACCCAAAATTGAGGAAATCAATTGTGCCAGTTGTTAAGCAGGTCATGTTTCGGCGGTAACCGTTAAGCAAATCACCAGAAGAGAATGACAGAGTTGGAAGGGACTCTGGAGGTCTTCTAATCCAACCCCCTGCCATCCCAGGGAAGTGGCTGTCCAGTCTCTTCTTAAAAGCCTCCAGTGTTGGAGCACTCACAACTCCTGAAGGCAAGCAGAATTAACCATTGGTTAATTGTTTTCACTGTCAGGAAACAAACTAATGTGACAGTCATTAAGCAAAGTCATTGTCCGCAATGGGCTTTCTTGTTGGAAACCAGAAGTAAACCTTGATTTCTAGCCCCCCCCCAAAAAAATCCCTCACTGTAAATTGTGGTCATGTGGCTGTGGGATGCTGCAAACAGTTGTAAATGCAAACCGATTGCCGAATACCCAAATTACAATCACACGATCTCGGGGGGTGGGGGTGGGGCACTGCTATCAGAACTTCGAACCTTGGGTATTAAGTATCTTTTGGGGGGGCCCATTGCAACTTCAAACACTAACTAAGCAATCAGTCATAAACTCAGATCTGTCTGTCTGTCTGTCTGTCTATCATCTATCTATCTATCTATCTATCTATCTATCTATCTATCTATCTATCTATCTATCTATCTGCTCTGTCTTTCTCTAACTCTCTCTATCTCTGTCTTTGTCTCTCTGTCTCTCTCTCTCTCTCTCTCTCTCTCTCTCTCTCTCTCTCTCTCTTTATCTAACTGTCTCTCTCTCTCTGTGTGTGTGTGTGTCTCTATCCTTCTATGTTTCTCTCTGTGTGTGTGTCTCTATCCTTCTATGTTTCTCTCTCTGTGTGCGTCTCTACCCTTCTATGTTTCTCTCTCTGTGTGTCTCTATCCTTCTATGTTTCTCTCTCTGTGTGCGTCTCTATCCTTCTATGTTTCTCTCTCTATGTGTTCTCTCTCTCTATGTCTCTGTCTGTCTATCATCTATCTATCTATCTATCTATCTATCTATCTATCTATCTATCTATCTATCTATCTATCTATCAGCTCTGTCTCTCTCCAACTCTCTCTCTCTCTATCTCTGTCTCTCTCTCTCTGTCTCTATCCCTCTGTCTGTTTATCTCTGTGTGTGTGTGTCTCTCTATGTCTCTGTCTGTCTGTATCTATGTCTCTGTCTGCCTGTCTGTCTCTCTCTCTCTTTCTCTCTCTCTCTCACCTTCATAAGAACCTTAAACCCAAAATAAACTCAAGCTAAAAATAAGCCAAGAACAAACCCTTGCTAATCCTGATGTTTTTCCATGATGCTCTCATAAAGAGATTCCAGGACAGAAAGAATGCGATCCATCCCACATGGAAGGAGACTGTGGGTGATTTCAAGAAACGATATAAAAATCTATTTTGGAAAAACCCAGCTCTCTTTCCATCGATAAAATATGAAATTTGACAGCATGCCACGCTGTCAACAGTTAGGTTTAAAAAGAATGCAGATAGAGTAGAGCTGCTTTGTATCTCCGTCTGCATTCAGACGCTTCGTGGGTATAAACGTTGAAAAATACACATTTTTAGTTCAACTCTGAAAAGTTCTAAATTATCAGCAAGTATATGTCAGATTGATACCAGGAGCTAAAGAACTGCAGTCTACTACTGCGATAAAGAATGAGTGCATCCAGTGCTTAGTCACCGTATCTTAACTTTGGAGCATTTTAACATTTATACAGCTGCTATTTATTGTTCATTGCCACTTGGTCTTTCCTTGAAGCCATATTTATTCCCAATTCAATTCAAAATGCTGACTCTGGACTAAAAAATTCAGAAGAAGTTTTTGACTGGTAAAACTAGCTGAGGAAGACTATTTCAGGATGCGCGGAGTGTCTGTCCCACAGCACATCATGGTATAAAAAACTCACAGCTTTTTGTGAGTTGCTCTCCTTTTGTACAACCTTCTCCCAGAACAAGGACACTGCCATCCTCCACTGCGTAATAAGACAATTTAAGAAATGTTTCTCCCCTTTAAAGAGTGATAACCAGCTGTGAAATCCTACCGATTCACACTGGTTCGGGCAAACCGGTAGTAAAAAATACCTACCGGTTCCTCCGAATCGGTATTTCTGATGATCAGCAGTGCCATGCGATTTAAAATTGCTAGAAATTGTTAGAGATGCAATTATAAATCTGGAACATTCTACCACATGTGGTGGACGTGCCCCATCACAAGGAAATATTGGTGTCAAATTCAAAAATGGTTGGAGGAAATTACAAAGCAAAAAATATATTTGAAACCTGAATTGGATCCCTTATGCTTCTCAGACGATCACAAGACCATCCAGTATGGGTAGTCCTCGACTTACAACCACATTTGAGCCCAAAATGTATGTTGCCATGTGACATGTTTGTTAAGCGAGTTTTGCCCCATGTTGACCTTTATTGGCACTGTTATTAAGTGAATCACTGCCATGGTTAAGTTAGTAACACGGTTGTTAAGTAAATCTGGCTTCTTCCATTGACTTGGCTTGTCAGAAGGTTGCAGAAGGGGTTCATGTGACCCCGGGACATTACAAACCATCATAAATATGAGTCAGTTGCCAAACATCTGCAATCTGATCACATGCCCATGGGAATGCTGCAATGGTTGTAAATATGAAAAATGGTCATAAGTCACTTTTTTCAGTGCTTTTGTAAGTTCAAATTGTCACTAAATGAATTGTTGTTAAGTTGAAGACTACTGTACCTGTCCTCAGGTAAAAGAAAAACACCGTCAGCCTAAAATTTAATGTCTGTTCTGGACACATCAGACTGCACTCCCTTTCATGGATAATCCAACGGGTCATTTTGATTTTAATTCCGGTCAATGATTTCATAGTACCCTAAATGTTCTTTTTTTATTATTACTGTCTCATCAGTTGCTACTTTACTGTCGCTTTTTTTCCCCTCTCACCAGGGGTGAAATTCAGCAGGTTTCTGACAGGTTCTGGAAAACCGGCGGCGGAAATTTTGAGTAGTTCGGAGAACCGGCAAATACCACCTCTGGCTGGCCCCAGAGTGGGGAGGGAATAGGGATTTTGCAATATCCTTCCCCCAGGAGTGAGGAGGGAATGAAGATTTTGCAGTATCTTTCCCCCTAGAGTGGGGAGGAAATGGGGATTTTGCAGTATACTTCCCCTGGAGTGGGGTGGGAATGAAGATTTTGCAGTATCTTTCCCCCTGGAGTGGGGAGGGAATGGAGATTTTGCAATATCCTTCCCCCAGGAGTGGGGAGGGAATGGGGATTTTGCAGCATCCTTCCCCTGGAGTGGGGTGGGAATGGAGATTTTGCAGTATCCTTCCCCTGCCATGCCCACCAAGCCACACCACGCCCACCAAGCCACGCCCACAGAACCTTTAGTTTTAAAAAAAATGAATTCCACCATTGCCTCTAACCCAATGGGAATCATTGCTAAGGGTTCTGCAAGGAGAGTTACACAAAACGACAACCATTGTACGTTCAATGAAAATGACACCTTACAAGCAATCGTGCTTGTGAGTGTGCCAGCTCTGGTTTTCCAAGCAAACACTCATTTCCTGTCCTTAAACTCCAGCAAAGGAACGTTGTGGCTTTCCTAACTTCTGTCGTTTTCCTGTATACACAAAGTTGATGAGATGAGGCTTGTAATTAAAAAGGGCAGGGAGGCAAACAAAAGACACCGCAAACAAAACAGCAACACCCCCTTTCCCCCCCGCCAAAAAAAATTCCAGCCTCCCCTTCTTCTCCTTGTTCAGAAAAAAATCCTCCTTCAACCCTTCTTCCAATCAAACCCAAAGTGGAACGGTAGATACGGAGTTAGGCATTTTAATTCCGAGAATTCTTTAAACGGAGCGTGCAGTTAAAGTCAGAGGCTGTTCGTTTCGGTTTTGATAGACCAACAGATTGGGGAGGGGGAAGGGGGAAAGTAGCATGAAAATTTGTTTTTAATTATTGGTTAAAAATTAAAAAGGGGTTGGAGGAAACTATTGAACTAAAAATCGACATGAAAGCAGAGTTTCATTTCTTTGGGGTATTATAAAAGGAAAGATGAGTAAAGAAATTCAATACCTCATGCTCCATATAATCACCGCAACCAGAATTTCATTGGCCCAAAATTGGATATACTCCATCAAACACAATGATTATTTTAAAAAAGTGCTAGAATGTGCAGAAATGGACAAATTAACGATGGAATTAGGAGATAGAGAGGAAACACTATGAGACATGGAATAGGTGGTATAATTGGCTGGAAAATAAGTCTAAAATTAATTGTACTGTAGTGAATGTTAAGAGAAGATAATGTAATGAAAAAATAGATATTGAGTGTGTAGTAGATATGTATATATTGTATGTATTATATAAATAAGTACTTAAGAAATAAGAATGTATATGTACATTCTATTCTCCAAAGTACCTGAGGGCAGGACAAGAAGTAATGGGTGGAAGATGATTAAAGACAGATCCACCCTAGAACTAAGGAGAAATTTCCTGACGGTGAGAACAATTAAACAATGGAATAGAGCTCGCCTCCTGGAGTTGGATTTTTTTTTCCTTTAAAAATAGACTCAACAATCTTTTAACTGGGATGGTATAAGATCCCCTGCCTTGAGGAGGGGGCTGGTCTACAAGACCTCCATGGTCCCTTCCACCAACCCTACGGTATGTATGTATGTATGTATTTATTTATTTATTAGATTTATAAGCCGCCCTATCATGTATGTATGTATGTATGTATGTATGTATTTATTTATTTATTTATTAGATTTATAAGCCGCCCTATCATGTATGTATGTATGTATGTATGTATGTATGTATGTATGTATGTGGATTTGGATTTATATACCGCCCTACTCCCGAAGGACTCAGGGCGGTGAACAGCCAAAAAAATAAAACACACAAACTACAAAATTTAAAAGACAATATAAAAACCCATTAGATAATTTGGCCCAAAACAAATTAAAACACCCCTAATATTTTAAAACAAATTTACAATTTACAATTTAAAAGGGAAGTTAGGCCAGGCCAGCCTGCTGAAATAAAAAGGTCTTGAGGGCGCGGCGGAAGGTGCGAAAATCCGGGATCATCCGTATCTCCAGGGTGGAGCTCATTCCAGATGGCAGGTCGACACTGTTTGGCTGACGGCACCCTGAGGAGCCCCTCTCTATGTGAGTGTACTGGCCAGTGAGAGGCTACTGGTGGCAGAAAGCAGTCCCGTAAGTAACCAGGTCCTAAGCCATGGAGCGCTCTAAAGGTGGTAACCAAAACCTTGAAACGCACCCAGAAGACCACTGGGAATCAGTGCAGCTCGCGCAGGTATGATTCTATCTTCTTATGTGCACAGATGGAAGAACTCACAAATACATTCACAATGGAAGAATGGACGGTGAAGTTAACGAAGTTGGCAAAATCGACAACTTTGATTTATTTATTTTTTGTAAAAAAGAGAGACTTAACCTAGCTTTGTTTATTATTTAGAAACCATTCTTGCATTTATTTATTTAGTTTTGTTTGACCGTGGGTTTTAATGATTTAGGGTGGTTTATGATGATAGAATTTATGAGATAGGATACAGTGGCTCAGTGGCTAAGACACTGAGCTTGTCAGTCGAAAGATCGGCAGTTCAGCGGTTCGAATCCCTAGTGCCGCGTAACGGGGTGAGCTCCCGTTCCTTGTCCCAGCTTCTGCCAACCTAGCAGTTCGAAAGCACGTAAAAAAAAAATGCAAGTAGAAAAATAGGGACCACCTTTGGTGGGAAGGTCACAGCGTTCTGTGCGTCTTTGGCATTGAGTCATGCCGGCCACGTGACCACGGAGACGTCTTCGGACAGCGCTGGCTCTTTAGCTTTGAAACGGAGATGAGCACCGCCCTCTAGAATCGGGAACAACTGGCACATATGTGTGAGGGGAAACTTTACCTCTACCTTTATGATAGAAGCACTGTTTTTTAGGGTTTCTATTCCACTTTAAAGATTCATCTGTTTTTAGGTTTTGATCTGCATGGAAGAAAACATTTCTCCCGCTGCAGAGGAGGTAAAATTGAAATCCTCCTGATTTAGCCATAGAATGCTGGATCTTTTAAAAAAAACCTTGTCTATTGAATTAGACTTGATTGAAATTCATCATCGAGCCATTTGAGGTAAATTTCAGGGCCTCCAAATATATCCAGACTGGACCACAATAAGAATTTGCGGGCACCTAGTCCTCGACCGTCAAACATCATTTGAAAATACACCCCTTCATTTCTGAGTGCCAAAGAATGTTCATTTCAGCTTTTCACCTCCTTTCCTCCCTCCTTTCCCTTCACTGGGTACGGTTTCACGTTTTATTGCTTTTTAATGTTTTGTTTATCGCGTGTGTGTGTGTTTTACATTTCCCAAAGTGCTTCAAGATGCTTTGATACAGGAAACGAGATAAACATACATGAAGGAATCCTTTATTCTAGGCAAGAAGAATCACAACAGCTAATTGGATCGGTTTTTAAAAACGCCAGTGAAGAACACGCAAACATGACAGCCAAAGAAAATAATCCAGTCGCCATATTGACTCCCGATAGTGTTTCTTTTTTTTCTATCCAGTCCTCCAATCAGCCATGATTTATCACGTCTCTTTTCCAGCTGCTCCTCATCTGACAGTTTGGGGGTAGTAATTAAGGTGTTGGTCCTGCCCTAGGCAAGAAAGTTGACTGGGCCAAATCACCAGTTGCCTGGGAGTTCTAGTCCTGCCTCATACATGAAATCCTGCTGGGTGACTTTGAGCCAATCACCAGTTGCCTGGGAGTTCTAGTCTCGCCATAGACATGAAAGCTAGTTGGATGTTTAGGGACCAATCACTAGGAGGCAGGGAGTTCTCCATGAAAGCTGGCTGGGTGATTGGGTCAGGTCACCAGTTACCTGGGAGTTCTAGTCCTGCCTTGTACATGAAATCCTGCTGGATATCTTTGAGCCAATCACCAGAAGGTGGGGAGTTCTAGTCCCACCTTAGACATGAAAACTAGCTGGGTAACTTTGTGCCAGTCACCAGCAGGCGGGGAATTCTAGTCCCGCCTTAGACATGAAAGCTAGCTGGGTGTTTGAAGACCAATCACCAGGAGGCAGGGAGTTCTAGTCCCATTTTAGGCATGAAAACTAGCCGGGTAATTGGGTCAAATCACCAGTTACCTGAAAGTTCTAGTCCTGCCTTGTACATGAAATCCTGCTGGGTAACTTTGAACCAATCACTAGGAGGCGGGGAGTTCTAGTCCCGCCTTAGACATGAAAGCTAGCTGGGTGTTTGAAGACCAATCACCAGGAGGCAGGGAGTTCTAGTCCCATTTTAGGCATGAAAACTAGCCGGGTAATTGGGTCAAATCACCAGTTACCTGGAAGTTCTAGTCCTGCCTTGTACATGAAATCCTGCTGGGTAACTTTGAACCAATCACTAGGAGGTGGGGAGTTCCAGTCCCATCTTAGGCACGAAAGCCACTTGATTGACCTTGGGCCAAACCCACTCTTTCTCAGCCCAGCTCTTTCAGTTCTTGATAAAAATAATAAAAGCAAGTCATTTTATAAATAAATAAATAAATTTTATATGAGCTGTAAATTAGCCATACTTTAGCTAACCTACTTAGCACAATATTCAAAATTGGGCATGCAGTCCTAAGAAATAATAATACATTTATTTGAAATCCATTTGCCGGTTTTAGTCCAGTGATGGCTAACCTTCCCGAAAGCGTGCATTCGCCCGAACCTCCAAAATGCAAGGCACGTGGGGGCCCGTGCATGCATCCTGTCCCCGTGCATGCATGTGTGGCTCCACTGCACACGCCCCACTCCTGTGCATGCACCAGCACCCCCCCGCCGCATGCATCCTGCCCTCCATTTACTCGTGGCCCCCCACACATGCACAGCAGAGACCCAAAGACCAGCTGGCTGATGATAGTCATGCACTCATGTGCAACAGAGCTGAGCTGGGGCGATGGCTCGCGTGTCCACAGAGAGGGCGCTGGATGCCACAGGTTCGTCAAAACAGTTGTAGTCCTTTCCTTTCAAGCTATTATTTCTTTTAAAAAGTTAAAGAAGTTCCTGATGGCTCCTGAAGTTTTGCCACTGACTATTGACTAACTTTTTTTTTTAATTGAAAAGTTTTATAAGAAATACAAACATTTTCACCCCCCCCTCCTTCCCCTCCCTCCCCCCCCCCACCCCCCTCCCTAGACTTCCCAGAACAAGCACAGGGTATAGCATTCACAAACCAAAAACTAGAATATGCTAACAAATTATTACATTACATATTCTCCCTAGGTCCTTAACTCCTTATAACTCCAAAAAAAAAAAAACCCAACCCAGATATAAACGACTTAAAATTATTTCATTCATAAGCTATATGAATCTTCTTATTCGGATATTTCTTCTGTATATAATCAATCCATCTTCTCCATTCCAATATATATCTCTCATTTGAATAGTCTTTAAGATATGATGAAATTTTTTGCCATTTCTGCCAAATGCACAACTTTTAATGTCCATTCCTCAATGGTGGGCAGATCTTCCTTCTTCCAGTACTGTGCCACCAGTAACCTGGCAGCCGTTATTAAGTTCAAAACCAGCTTAGTCTCTATTACAGTACAATCTAACTTTTTTTTTAACAGCCATAGAACGAAATTCAGGGCTCAGGTGTTCCTGCTTGTCTGAGTTATAAACCCTCTCCTTAGGAAAAAAAAAAGGTGGGGGGAAGAAAAAAAGTTTTATTTCATTTTGGATGTGGAGGAGGAGATGGCATTCAAAAGTTTTTGAAGAGGGAATGCGATGACTAAGATCTGGGGAGTGAGGGGGGGGTCAGAAGAAGTGATGAAAAGAAACCCCTGAAGGATTTCAAAAAAAGAGAGGCAGAATCCAGACGAAGGCCATCAAGAGTCAACCGAGACAGAAGACAGGAAGAGGCTAATAAGAATGGAGACAGAGATACTACATAACCGCGGTGACGTCATGCTGGACTTAACAATCATTCCCGAGCAGTTCCAACCCTGTGGGAGAGAGAGAGAGAGAGAGAAGAGGACAAAAACTTGAGAAATAATAATGAGATGAGTTTTCAGGCTTTGGAAGAGAAAGCCTGTCAGCCTTTTGAAGAGCTGACTAACTCTGCTCCAATTTCTTTTCCTTCTGCTTGGGTTTTTAATTGGCAGAAACGGCTGCGGAGAAGCAAGACAGGAATGGGAAGGCTGCAAACCCTGGGAAGAGGAATATGTGCACAGGTTTTGTTTCTCTTTAGCAGGCTGGAAGAAGACAACTTCAAATGCTGAATGGGATAAGACAGATGACCTTTCCTTACTATGAGCAATCTCCAAAGTTAGCCTAGTTAAAGGAGGGAAATAAAATCTGCAAAGATCCAAAGGAAGATATTAACCAATATCTATCTATCTATCTATCTATCTATCTATCTATCTATCTATCTATCTATCTAGCTAGCTAGCTAGCTAGCTAGCTAGCTATCTACTTATCTATGGAGCCTTGGTGGCGCAGCAGACTAAAGTGCTGTTAAGTAGCACTTAGCTGCCAGCTGCCTGCAATTACTGCGAGTTCAATTCTCACCAGGCTCAAGGTTAACTCAGCCTTCCATCCTTTTGAGGTAGGTAAAATGAGGACCCGGTTTGTGGGGGCAATAAGCTGACTTTGTATAAAAAAGAACACCGCTTAGGGGGGCCCAAAAGCCCTACTAAGCAGGTATATACAAAAGTATGAAGACTATTGCTTAACGCATTGTAAGGCGCCCTGAGTCTCTGGAGAAGAGCGGCATATAAATCGAACCAATAAATAAATAAATAAATAAATAAGTAAGTAAGTAAGTAAATAAATAAATAAATAAATAAATATTTATAAAGCTATCAAGCTATATCTATATCTACGATCTCTCTCTCTCTCTCTCTCTCTCTCTCTCTCTCTCTCTCTCTCTCTCTCTCTCTGTAAATAAATAAGTGTGTGCGTGTAAATACATATATCTGTAAATAAATGTATAGAGTGGAGTGGAGTGGAGTGGAGTGGAGTGGAGTGGAATAGGAATAGGAATAGGAATAGGAATGGAATGGAATGGAATGGAATGGAATGGAATAGAATAGAATAGAATAGAATAGAATAGAATAGAATATAGAATAGAATAGAATAGAATAGAATAGAATAGAATAGAATAGAATAGAATAGAATAGAATAGAATAGAATAGATTTTTTTATTGGCCAAGTGTGATTGGACACACAAGGAATTTGTCTTTGGTGCATATGCTCTCAGTGTACATAAAAGAAAAGATACATTCGTCAAGAATCATAAGGTACAACACTTAATGATAGTCATAGGAAACAAACATAGGGAACAAACAAAAATAAACATATTTATCACATTTTCTTTTATCTAGTTTACCATAGAATTAGACTCTATATTTTACCTTTGTCTTATATTTTAAGATGGTTGAAACACTCATCAACTAATCAGCTATCTATAAGGTAAAGGTTCCCCTTGCATTTGTGCTAGTCGTTCCTGACTCTAGGGGGCGATGCTCATCTCCGTTTCAAAGCCGAAGAGCCAGCACTGTCCGAAGACGTCTCCATGGCCATGTGACCAGCACGACTCAATGCCAAAGGCGCACAGAACACTGTTCCCTTCCCACCAAAGGAGGTCCATATTTTTCTACTTGCTATCTATCCAACTATCTATTTGCATACATAAATACATAGGTGTCCATTTAACTTGCGTTCCTGAACAATGGGCAGAATATGGAAGGGAAAGTTATAAGAAGTAGTGGGTGGAAACTTATCAGAGGGAGCTCCAACCTGGAAATAAGGAAGAATTTCCCGACAGTGAGAAATATTAATCAATGCAACAATTTTCCTCCTGGAATTGTGGGTGTTCCATGGCTGGAGGTTTTCAAGAAAAGATTGGGCACCCATTTGTCTGAGATGATATAACGTCTCCTGTCTTTTTTTTTTTTTAATTTGATTTATATGCCGCCCTTCTCGGAAGACTCAGGGCGGCTTACAATGTGCTCAACAATAGCCTTCATCCTTTTTGTATATTTATACAAAGTCAGCTTATTGCCCCCACAACTGGGTCCTCATTTCACCTACCTTAGAAAGGATGGAAGGCTGAGTCAACCTTGAGCCTTGGCGAGATTCGAACCCTGCAGTAATTGCAGGCAGCTGGTCTTAATAACCAGCTTAATTGTCTTGAGCAGAGGGTTGGATTAGAAGATCTCTGAAGTCCCATTCCAGCCCTGTCTTTCTATGATTTTAAACTAGTAAGAAATAGGCAAAAGGAGGTAGACTTAGCAAGGTACTTTTCAGAAAATTAGGGAGGGAAGAAGATGGCTTGTATGAAAAGACGAAAGAGCAATGATAATATGGTTTCTTCAGCAAACCCTAATGAAAAGCTAAGACACTGAGCTTGTCGATCGAAAGGTCGGCAGTTCAGCGGTTCGAATCCCTAGTGCCGTTTAATGGGGTGAGCTCCCATTACTTGTCCCAGCTTCTGCAAACCTAGCAGTTTGAAAGCACATAAAAAATGCAAGGAGAAAAATAGGGACCATTTTTGATGGGAAGGTAACAGCGTTCTGTGCACCTTTGGCATTTAGTCATGCCAGCCACATGATCACGGTGACGTCTTCGGACAGCGCTGGCTCTTCGGCTTTGAAACGGAGATGAGCACCGCCCCCTAGAGTCAGGAACGACTAGCACATATGTACGAGGGGAACCTTTACCTTTAATGAAAACTAGATCACCGCAGATGGGGACTGCAGCCAAGAAATTAAAAGACGCTTGCTCCTGGGGAGGAAAGCTATGGCAAATCTAGACAGCGTACTAAAAAGCAGACACATCACCCTGCCAACAAAAGTGCATATAGTCAAGGCGATGGTTTTCCCAGTTGCAATGTATGGCTGTGAAAGTTGGACCATAAGGAAGGCTGAAAAGAATTGAGGCCTTTGAACTCTGGTGCTGGAGAAGACTCCTGCGAGTCCCTTGGACTGCAAGGCGATCCAACCGGTCAGTCCTAGAAGAGATCAACCCTGACTGCTCTTTAGAAGGCCAGATCCTGAAGAGGGAACTCAAATACTTTGGCCACCTAATGAGAAGGAAGGACTCCTGGAGAAGAGCCTAATGCTGGGGAAGATGGAGGGCAAAAGAAAAAGAGGACGACAGAGAATGAGGTGGCTGGATGGAGTCATTGAAGCAGTCGGCGTGAGCTTAAATGGACTCCGGTAGAGGATGGTAGAGGACAGGGAGACCTGGAAGAATGTTGTCCATGGAGTCGCGATGGGTCGGACATGACTTCGCAACTAACAACAACAACAACAACAATGAAAACTAGTACACTGGATCACTCCCGTCAAACTGGATTTGTCAAGGAGTAGAGGTTCCGCCACGTTGTGCTTTCCATGGTTGTGCCTCCTTCCTCAATGTATAAGGATAATTTGCATATAAATTTGCAAGATTGAATGCCGGGAGAGAGTAATTCCTCTCCCCTGCCAATAGGATCCATGAGTCAGCATGTTGATGATGGTGGGCAGGGTGAATAATTATGCAGCGTTATTAATTTCTTCTGCTGGGTTAGTCAGAGGCGCGAAATAAGACAACAGATCCAGTGATTTCATCCCAATCACTTAGCTGGGCTGACTCATCCATCAATCACTCTGAATGCTCACCTTGACCCAGTTACAATGAGTGGTTTGGTTAAGCAGAGCCATCTCCTTCCCACCAGTTGTCAATTCCACAACACCCAGCTAAGTGGTGTGATAACAGCCTCCTGTTTTAGAAACTGCACCTACCCAGAGGAACGACAAGAGTCACAGGGATGAGGCAGAGGCAGAAGAACAGGTAGGCAAAGCAGCTTTTGATTGCTACCTGGGAAATCTGGAGAGACATTTCAAGAAGAGATTGGACTGAAATGGTAGAGGATCTCTTGCTTGAGCAAGGGGTTGAACTAGAAGACCAGAATACGATGAAGGGTTGCAGGAACTGGGCCTGGCTAGTCTAGAAGAGAAGGACCAGGGAGACATGATAGCAGTCTTCCAATATTTGAGGGGCTGCCCCAGAGAGGAAGGGGTCAAGCTAATTTCCAAAGCACCTGAAGGCCAGACAAGGAATAATGGATGGAAGCTGATCAAGGAGAGATTCAACCTGGAAATGAGGAGGAATTTTCTGACAGTGAGAACAGTCAACCAATGAAACAGCTTGCTTCAGAAGTTGTGGGAGCTGGATCTCTCCTTGATCAGTTTCCATCCATTATTCCTTCAGGTGCCTTGGAAAACAGGTTGACACCTCCCTCCCTGTGGCAGCCCCTCAAGTATTGGAAGATGGCTATCATGTCTCCCCTGGTCCTTTTCTTCACTAGACTGAATTCATTAGCTCCGAGTTTGAGAAGAGGACATCAAAACTTTCTATCCATTGCCTCCACATGGTAAGACCAGCTAATCAACTTTCTTTCAACTCCCCCAAGAACACCTCAAGCTAGGCTGGGATTCTACATTCTCACTGCATTATGTGGGAATCCTAAGTCACATGAAGATTTAGCCAGTTGTGTGAATGTAATAATAGTGAGGAAAAGGAGGTGGATGTAGGCTAATACCCTGTTTTCCCCAAAAGAAGACATCCCCTGATAATAAGCCTAATTGGGCTTTTGAGCACATGGCAATAAGGCCAAGCGCTTATTTCAGGGTTCAAAGAAATATAAGACAGAGTCTTATTTTCGGGGAAACATAGTATCTATCATCCATTTATCCATCCATCCATCCATCCATCCATCTATCTATCTATCTATCTATCTATCTATCTATCTATCTATCTATCTATCTACAGTATCTATCTACCCTGTTTTCCCCAAAATAAGACATCCCCTGATAATAACCTAATTGGGCTTTTGAGCACATGGCAATAAGGCCAAGCGCTTATTTCAGGGTTCAAAAAAATATAAGACAGAGTCTTATTTTCGGGGAAACACAGTATCTATCATCTATCTATCTATCTATCTATCTATCTATCTATCTATCTATCTATCTATCTATCTATCTATCTATCTACGGTATCCATCCATCTATCTATCTATCTATCTATCTATCTATCTATCTATCTATCTATCTATCTATCTATCTAAATATCTAAATATCTAAATATCTAAATATCTATCTATCTATCTACAGTATCTATCTACCCTGTTTCCCCCAAAATAAGACATCCCCTGATAATAGGCTTTTGAGCACATGGCAATAAGGCCAAGCGCTTATTTCAGGGTTCAAAAAAATGTAAGAAAGGGTCTTATTTTTGGGGAAACACAATATCTATCTATCTATCTATCTATCTATCTATCTATCTATCTATCTATCTATCTATCTATCTATCTACAATATCTATCTACCCTGTTTTCCCAAAATAAGACATCCCCTGATAATAGGCTTTTGAGCACATGGCAATAAGGCCAAGCGCTTATTTCAGGGTTCAAAAAAAAATATAAGACAGGGTCTTATTTTCAGGGAAACACGGTATCAGGTACAAAGAATCAGGACCACAGTAGGTGGCTCAGTCACTAAGACGCTGCGCTTGTCAATCAGAAAGGCCAGCACTTTGGCAGTTCAGCACTTTGGCAGTTCAGTTCCCTAGTATAGGTCTCCTGCGTGAGAAGGGCGTTGGACTAGATGACCTCCAAGGTCCCTTCCAACTTTGCTATTGTTACTGTTACACTATGCTCCAGTTAAGCTGATTCGCTGCTCATGCCTATATACGAAAATCTAGTGGTCAGCACTAACTGGCACTAGATAAGAGGCCACAGAATTCAAGAGGGATTGGACCTGAACTGTTTGTGGGAATGTAATGATTCTAGGCTGATTCATCTCTTGACTCTGCCCCCAGGTTCTGCCTCTCCTTCTCCTACAGCTAACTTCCAAAGTAGGAATGATATACAATTAAGCTAAACACAGTTGACATCATGGAAAACCTTCTGTGAAGGAATTTCTTTTAGCCAGTCAAACCAGTATTACTTACCATAAACGCACAGGCATATACACTCCACTACAATTTGTTACCAGTTCCTCACTTTTTCCCCCACCCCCAAATACCAGCCATACCCTCGGAGGAAGACCCAATTTAAGGAAGAATGTTCCCAGCTCCGTGCCAGGAATCTCTACCCATCTGCAGGCTGCCAACGTCCTCAAGAAGATACCCACACCTTCCTGGATCTCTCCCAGCCGTATAAACTTCCATTTTCATCATTCCAAAACTGGTCCCTTAATGGAACAATCGCCGCCAATACAAATAACCACAGCCTGCTGGAAACCAGGAACCATAAATTGCTCTTAATATCAGGAAACTTAAATGAGCGGACCCTGACTTGACTCTATCTCTCAACGATCAAACCCAACAACAACACTGATTTACCAAAACCCACAAAATTATGTTTGGTCTCCCAAAGAATTCTACCCTGGGACAAGAGAAAGTCGGAACACTAAGCATCAGGGAGATTTGTCCGAGTTGTTGAATGCCCAGACATGAAGGAAAACAGTTGTAATTGAGTAGATGGGCTACGTTTCATGGTTTGTTTATGATGGATTGAGTCCTGAGGACCAAATATCTATTTGCTAGCTATGTGGACCGTAAAGAACAAAGTTGCTCAGAACAGTTTATGCAATGACTTGGCGACGAAAATAACAAATAAAATAAAACTCATGTGAGAGACTGAACAAGCCAACATTTATTGGACTGGGAAAGTTTTTGTAACAGATCATACCATGTTTTGGGGCAATGTTTCCGGTTATTAATTTCAGTGTACCATGCAACTAATTACGTTAAAGTACATCTAGCAACTTAAGTTTTATCCAAACAGGAATAAAATGCCCAGTTTACCATTATTATCTTTAGAGAGCTCCTGGATATATTTTTTCCCCTTTCTGGAACAAAATTTAAATATTTAATAAACGTTATGCTTCTTTGCAATGATATGATGCAGTAAGGAAAAGGTAAAGGTTCCCCTTGCACATATGTGCTAGTCGTTCCCGACTCTAGGGGGCGGTGCTCATCTCCGTTTCAAAGCCGAAGAGCCAACGCTGTCCGAAGACGTCTCTGTGGTCATGTGGCCAGCATGACTAAATACCAAAGGCGCACAGAACGCTGTTACCTTCCCACCAAAGGTAGTCCCTATTTTTCTCCTTGCATTTTTTACCTGCTTTCGAACTGCTAGGTTGGCAGAAGCTGGGACAAGGAACGGGAGCTCAACCCGTTACGTGGCACTAGGGATTCGAACCGCTGAACTGCCGACCTTTCGATCGACAAACTCAGCATCTTAGCCACTGAGCCACCGCGTCCCTATATGTGTACGTGTCAATAAATTATATGTATGTTCAACAGTAGATAAAACAACTAATTTAGCCCATTGTTTTTATGCTAGAAAACTGAAAAATTCCATGGGGGTTGAAGTCCATACGTCTTAAAGTTTTTTAAAAAGTCTGTGCAAAGTGGCAGTACTATTAAGGTGGCTGGTGCTCTCCCTGAATATTATGCTTCTTGTGTTTGTTACGCTTTGTATTGTTTCAATGTTTTAACAGCAGTTGGATATTATTTTTTCCCTTGTTATTATTTTTTAAATTGTTTAGGAGACGTTTCAACTTTGTAAGCCATCCAGAGTCACGGAAGTGAGATGGGCAGTTATATACAGTAAATTTAACGAACAAAACAGAAGAAAATTAAAAAAAAATAAGCCACTAACTCATTCTGCCATCTGCTGACTGCTTATGTATAAAAGTTCCTCCTGCTTCTTTCACAGCCTTTCCGCAACCTTTGAAAGAGATGATTACCCTCGCCAGGTAGGTAATTCTAGGCTGCATAACAGAGGGATAGAATCAACTCTGTTATTCTACACATACATTCTATTCTGCAGCAACAAAGAGTCAACATCTTCTTAAAAACTTCCAGTGTTGGAGCATTCACAACTTCTGGAGGCAAGTTGTTCCACTGATTAATTTTTCCAACTGTCAGGAAATTTCTCTTTTGTTCTAAGTTGCTTTTCTCCTAGATTAGTTTCCATCCATTGCTTCTTGTCCTACCCTCAGGTGCTTTGGAGAATAGCTTGACTCCCTCTTCTTTGTGGGATATTGGAAGACTGCTATCATGTCTCCCCTAGTCTTTGTTTTCATTAAACTAGACACACCCAGTTCCTGCAACTGTTCTTCGTATGTTTTAGCCTCCAGTCCCCTAATCATCTTGGTTGCTCTTCTCTGCACTCTTTCTAGAGTCTCCACATCTTTTTTTACATCGTGGCGACCAAAACTGGATGCAGTATTCCAAGTGTGGCCTTATCAAGGCCTTATAAAGTGGTATTAACACTTCACGTGATCTTGATTTGCCAACTTGAATAGCCAACTTGACCCACGAAGTGCTCTCAGGTGCTTAAGATTTGCACCTTTTTGAATGCATCTATACCCCCAAAATGAATATAATGAATATAAGATGAGCCTTGGTAGTACAGTGGTCTAAGGCACCCTGTTATTAAGCTGGTTATTAAGACCAGATGCCTGCAATTACTGCAGGTTCGAATCTCGCCAAGGCTCAAGGTTGACTCAGCCTTCCATCCTTTCTAAGGTAGGTAAATTGAGGACCCAGTTGTGGGGGCAATAAGCTGACTTTGTATAAATATACAGAAGAATGAAGGCTATTGCTTAGCACATTGTAAGCCACCCTGAGTCTCCGGAGAAGGGCGGCATATAAATCAAATTTTTTTAAAAAAATGATAGATCTGAGCAACAACCCAAGTGGCTTTGAAAACAGGGACATCATGAACAGCCAGTATGGAAAAGAAAGGGATTTTTTTCAGTGGTGGGATTCAAGTAATTTAACAACCGGTTCTCTGCCCTAATGATTTCTTCTAACAACCAGTTTTCCAAACTGCTCAGAAAGTTAACAACCGGTTCTCCCGAAGTAGTGTGAATTGGCTGAATCCCACCACTGGATTTTTTTTCCCCTCTTTCTTCCCTCCATGTCTTAAATTCTTTGTCATGATTTGACCTCTTGGCATGGCTTCAAAGGTGATGCTTTTATGTCAGGGGGTCTCCAGTTGGAAACAAAGGAAACATGCTGTGAGGTCTCAAAGTTGCTTGCTTCCAAGACACTCAGATCCTGGAAAAGTGAGTAAGAGGCCCAAGATTTGTTTATGAAGTCCAACAAATCTAGTGGCCATGTCATTATTCACACAGCCACCCCAATCACATCCCACAGACATCCGGCTCTTGTGTTGTGGTTTGTAGGGAAAAACCTAATCAAACAGAGGTGGGGGGGGAATATGGTTTAATGGAACACTGGAAGAATCTAAGGATTTATGACAAGTCATCCTTAAGGACACAACAGGGTGCTGAGTCATTTTCTTGCCCGAAAAGCCAATCAGAGGAATGAAAAAGCATTCCTAACTTTTGACAATCTTTGCTTCTGGTAAAAAAAAAAAGAAAAAGGCCAGCTTTTAAAATATCTAGCTTGATATTGGCATAACTGAGATCTGGCTTGTAATCGAAAAGAAATAACCTTGAATAACTGTCATTTAATGTCTAGGGCAGGGGTCTGCAACCTTAAACACTCAAAGAACCATTTGGACCCGTTTCTCACAGAAAAGAAAACACCGGGAGCCACAAAACCTGGGTGGGCGTGGCCAACTCGATGCCACCAGTCACATGACACCTCCCTCCAGCCACGCCTACCCAGCCGGTCATTAGAGCAGAGAACCGGTTGTTAAAAAACACTGGGAACCACAAAACCCTTTTGACATCTCTCCTTCCCTCCCTCCCTCTCCCCCTCTCCTCCTTTCTCTGTATCTCTCTGTCTCTGCCCAGGCCGCTTCTCCATCCCCTGCCGTTGCCCTTAGCTTCTCAGACTAGGCGAGGAGTGACTGGGAGGGGAGGGGAGGGCGAGGGACGGGGCCAGCCAGTGGTGGGATCACCCAACAGGAAGCCACAGCAAAGGGCCCAAAGAGCCGCATGCGGCTCCAGAGCTGCAGGTTGCTGACCCCTGGTCTAGGGAGATTCTCAGCCATCCAGGTCATAGTTGTCCCAAAGGTGCGTTTTTTTCAAGAGCGCAACTGGACATTTCGCTTCTCATCCAAGAAGCTTCTTCAGCTCTGACTGGATGGTGAGGAAGGGAAGGATTTATATTCCTTGCAGACAGCTGGTCATCTGTATTGCTCAGGTGACCCTGAGGATACAGACAAACCTCCAAGCAGCCTCAACGACTCTCTAAAGAATGCAAATGACCAGCTATCTGCAAGGAGTATAAATTCTTCTGTTCCCCACCATCCAGTCAGAGCTGAAGAAGCTTCTTGGATGAGAAGTGAAACGTCTTCAAAGAAAAGTAAGAAAGTCCAGTGGTGGATGGGTAAGTAGATAGATGATAGGTAGGTAGGTAGGTAGGTAGGTAGGTAGGTAGGTAGATAGAGATAGATAGATAGATAGATAGATAGATAGATAGATAGATAGATAGATAGATAGATAGATGATAGACAGACAGATACTGTAGATAGATAGACAGAAAGATACTGTAGATAGATAGATAGATAGATAGATAGATAGATAGATGATAGAAAGATACTGTAGATAGATGATAGATAGATAGATAGATAGATAGATAGATAGATAGATAGATGATAGACAGACAGATACTGTAGATAGATAGACAGAAAGATACTGTAGATAGATAGATAGATAGATAGATAGATAGATAGATAGATGATAGAAAGATACTGTAGATAGATGATAGATAGATAGATAGATACTGTAGATAGATCGATAGATAGATAGAAAGAAAGATACTGTAGATAGATAGATAGATGATAGATAGATAGATAGATACTGTAGATAGATAGATCGATAGATAGAAAGAAAGATACTGTAGATAGATAGATAGATAGATAGATAGATAGATAGATAGATAGATAGATAGATAGAGATAGATAGATAGATAGATAGATAGATAGATAGATAGAAAGATACTGTAGATAGATAGATAGATAGATAGATAGATAGATAGACAGACAGACAGATAACAGAGACAGACAGACACAGACTTTCAATAGATGAGATAAGAGAGAGAGAGATGATAGATTATCTATCTACCTACCTACGTACCTACCTATAAGAGAGAAGAGAGACAGATAATTGAACAGATGGATAGATATATAGATGGATAGAGATCATTAGATAAAAAATAACAGAGAGAGAAAGAGTGGGACGATAGATTAGAGAGAGGGAGGGGAGAGGGAGAGAGAGAGAGAGAGAAAGAGAGAGAGGTGTGACCTCCTGCTTTCTCACTATGACTGAAGAAAATCAACTGGCTGACCACCTAATCTTCATCACCTCAGGAAAGCATCTCCGTATCAGCCAACCTCCCAGAGCCGAGTTGCACCAGCCTTGTTTCATAGCTTGCTTATTATTGTAACCCTGCAGAGCACACGAGAAGAGACACTCCAAACCACGGTTGACTTGGCCATAGAAAGGACAGCAGATGGAGACGCTGCTGAGAAGAAAACAGCTTCCTGCTTTTTCCTACCATACACACACACACACAATCTTTATTTTTTATTTTTTTGCCTGAGTTAATGGAGGTTTCAGGCAGAAATGGCTATTTTACTTTGTGGCCAGCCCTTCTGGAGACAACCTCCTACTTGAGGTCGGTTGAGTATGACATGTGTAAAAACCACTGGCAATGCTGTTTATTTTGATTCCGCTCCTTGACTTCAACCCTTCAAAATTCTTTGAGGAGATCAAGACATTGCGCTAAGATGGAATGTTGCAATATGAAAATAAATATTCCCAGCCGATGTGATGATGACCAGCTCGGAGGCTGGCCAATCAAAAGGTTAAAATCCTTCATGCGTTTATCCTAAAAACTCCCATTTATATCTCTTTACCTCCCCTTCTGACTTAGACGGCAGCTCACCAACGAAACAAAATAAATCAAATCTGTATAAGGGCCTGGGGAAAAGAAGACATTTAACCCTTAAGACCACTATTCTCCTAAGCCAGAGCTGGGCACCACTCTTTGGCCAACTTCTCCTGACATTTTATGACAGTTTGTGGCACACAATTCTTAGCAGGTGATATATCCCATCAAAATAGTCTGTTTTGATCATAGCTTCAATTTTAAATTATTATTATTCCTAGTTAAATTATGAGGACTCCATCGTATGCCACTTAGAGTCTACAGATAGGGGTGGGCTACAAGATTTGTGTCTATAGGTGAGGTTCCATTAAGAGTGCAGAGAAGTTCAACAGAAATGATTAGGGGGCTAGAGCCTAAACACATGAATAACAGTTGGGTGAATTGGGCATGTCTAGTTTTATGAAACTAGACATTTACATTGCAAGTCCCTTGGACTGCAAGGTGATCAAACCAGTCAGTCCTAAAGGAGATCAACCCTGACTGTTCTTTAGAAGGCCAGATCCTGAAGATGAAACTCAAATACTTTGGCCACCTAATGAGAAGGAAGGACTCCCTGGAGAAGAGCCTAATGCTGGGAACGATTGAGGGCAAAAGAAGAAGGGGACGGCAGCTAATGAGGTGGCTGGATGGAGTCACCGAAGCAGTCGGCATGAGCTTAAATGGACTCCAGAGGATGGTAGAGGACAGGAAGGCCTGGAGGAACGTTGTCCATGGGATCACGATGGATCGGACACGACTTCGCAACTAACAACAAAAACAACAATGCGTTTTATGAAAAGAAGGATTAGGAATGACATGATAGCAGTCTTCCAATATCTGAGAGGCTGCCACAAGAAAGAAGGGGAGTCAACCTATTCTCCAAAGCACCTGAAGGCAGGACAAGAAGCAACAGATGGACACTAACCAAGGAGAGAAGCAACTTAGAACTAAGGAGAAATTTCCTGACTGTGAGAACAATTACTCAGTGGAACAACTTTCCTTCAGAAGTTGGGGATGCTCCATCACTGGAGGATGTTAAAAAGAGATTGGACAACTATTTGTCCAAAATGGTATAGGGTCTCCTGCTCAAGCAGGGGGCTATTAGAAGACATCTAAGGTCTCTTCTAACATTGTTAGTCTGATATTCTGAAACTGCTTAGAAGAACTTCCAACATGTCTTGGCTTTTGGAGCCCAACGCTCGGCTCATTTTTATCACTTAAAGTAGTTCAGGTGGTTTAAACCCCAGATAAGCAAGTGGGCCTGTAGCAGAGGTGGGTTTCAGCAGGTTCTGACCAGTTCTGGAGAACCGGTAGTGGAAATTTTGAGTAGTTCGGAGAACCAGTAGTAAACATTCTGAGTGGCCCCGTCCCCATCTATTCTCTGCCTCCCAAGTCCCAGCTGATCGGGAGGAAATGGGGATTTTGCAGTAACCTTCCCCTGGATTGGGGAGGGAATGGAGATTTTGCAGTATCCTTCCCCTGCTACACCCACCAAGCCACACCCACAGAACCGGTAGTAAAAAAATTTGAAACCCACCACTGGCCTGTAGTTCAGCCCCACCTTCATCCTACAAAGGAAAAACAGGAACGAAACATATTCTGTAGGCACAAATCGCCAGAAGTACGGATGTTTAGCGAATTGCTATTTACTGACCAAAATACTACTGTTAACAACCTTCCTGCGGGTTGGGAACAACTTATTGTGGGAAGCTGGCATGTATTAAAAAAAAAAGAAAGAAAGAAAGAAAGAAAGAAAAACCCTCGTGGATTGAAGAGAGCCAAGGATAAGAGAAGGGGGTAACTCAATCTGTGGTCTGCTCTCCGTTCCTAGCAGCTTATGAGCCTCGGAGCCCATCCAAATCGCAAAACCGCATCTTTCCGTATTTTCTCCACTTTGAGGTCAAACGGACAAAAAAAGGCTGCCTTGAACTGCACCAATTCCCCAGGTCTTTCTTTCCTATCTCCTGGAGGGGGGGGGTTTACTCGCTATCGTTACAAAATACCACCCATGCAAGGGCCGATGGAAGGGAGCCAGCTTTTCGCTCATTTCGTTTGGCCCTCGTTTAAAGATATTTAGGAAAGAAGAGATGAAGGATGCCTCTGGTTTGTTTGCGTTGGGACGGACTGGAGAAGCAACAGCGCAAGCCTCAGCACAAATAAACAGGGAGCCGAATATAGAATTTGGTATCAGGATGGGATACGCCGCCGAATGCTTGTTTCCAGAGGAAGGAGGCAGACACAAATGAAAGGCCTACTCTGTTTGAAAGGAGGTGGGCGCGTAGGAAATGTGCTGTTTTAAAATTCCAAGCAAAAGAGAGGATTCAAAATGCTGGTAATGAAACTACGATAGCAATTGCCGTGTTTCCCCGAAAATAAGACATCCCCTGATAATAAGTCAAACGGGCTTTTGAGTGCATGTGCTAAAATAAGTTGTCCCGTCCACCCAAAAATAAGTCCTCCCCGAAAATAAGCCCTCCCCAAAAATATTTAAACACATACACAGCCAGTCGCCACCATTTCCTCTGGTTAGGGTTAGGGAGACAGAGCTGGAAATCAGGTAAGATGGCAAGAGGACCCCGTCTTGCTCCACACGCCCCAAAATAATAAGACCTCCCTGAAAATAAGGCCAAGCACTCATTTCGGGGTTCAAAAAAACATAAGACAGGGACTTATTTTTGGGGAAACATGGTAGCTTGACACCATGGAACTGTTTTAACATAGCACAGTAATACAGTTCACACATCATTTGCAAACAGGCTACCTTATTGTTTCGACAACACAAGAACATTTGCTTTGCAGGAAATGCATCCTGTAATACATGGATCCAGCTATTGCAGCTATGATAGAACTACTTATGTTTCCCTGGCTGAGAAACTTCTAAGGATTAGAAATTAAGAATGCCTCTGAATTATAACAGGTCATGTTGGCAAGAGTGTGTTATGTGGAGTTCTTTTAAGAAATACAGGGAAAAAAGTAAGGAATCCAGGGAGGGAGGGAGGGAGGGAGGGAGGAAGGAAGGGAGGGAGGGAGGAAGGAAGGAGATGGGAACAAGAAGGGAGGGAGGGAGGAAGGAGGGAGATGGGAATGAGGGAAGGAAGGAAAGAAGGAGATGGGAATGAGAGAAGGAAGGAAGGAAGGAGGGAGACGGGAATGAGGGAAGGAAGGAAGGAGATGGGAAGGAGGGAAGGAAGGAAGGAAGGAGTGAGGGAGATGGGAATGAGGGAGGGAAGGAGGGAAGGAAGGAAGGAAGGAAGGAAGGAAGGAAGGAGATGGGAATGAAGGAAGGAGATGGGAAGGAGATGGGAAGGAAGGAAGGAAGGAAGGAAGGAAGGAAGGAAGGAAGGAAGGAAATGGGAATGAAAGAAGGAAGGGAGGAAGGAAGGAAGTTCTCCTTGTATCTCATGCCTGTTCATTCTGAATCTTAACATCAACGTTTAAGAGAAGGACTCATTCAATAGTGCAGTGCTCTCCCTAAAGGCCTGACTCAAAGAAGTAGATTTCAGCTCCCAGAATCCCCTAGCAAAAAAAAAAAAAAAAGCAATTGTGAAGAATTCTGGGAGCTAAAGTTATGGGGATTCAGGAAAGCTTCTTACTATTGGGTGCTTGGAGTTCTGGCATCTATTGGGCTATTTTGGTCCAAGATCTTTTTCACTTCGTCCAGGAGGGCTGCTAAAACACCCATAAAGCTCCGATGAGAGAAAGAAGACTTTTTTTTAGTCCTCTGTGCCTCTTTCTTTCTTAACAAAAAAATCCACTGGTTAATTGTCCTAACTGTCAGGAAATTTCTCCTTAATTCTAGATTGCTTCTCTCCTTAATGAGTCTCCACCCATTGCTTCTTGTCCTGCCTTCAGGTGCTTTGGAGAATAGCTTAACTCCTTCTTTGGGGCAGCCCCTGAGATATTGGAAGACCGCTATCATGTCTCCCCTAGACCTTCTCTTCATTAAACTAGACCTATCCAATTCCTGCAACTGGTTTTTATATGTTTTAGCCTCCAGTCCTCTCATCCTCTTTGTTGCTCTTCTCTGCACTCTTTCTAGAGTCTCCACATCTTTTTTTACATCGTGGCGACCAAAACTGGATGCCGTATTCCAAGTGTGGCCTTACCAAGGCCTTATAAAGTGGTATTAACACTTCACGGGATCTTGATTCTCTCCCTCTGTTGATGCAGCCCAGAACTGTGTTGACTTTTTTGGCAGCTGCTGCAACATCGCTGGCTCGTATCTAAATGGTTGTCCACTAGGACTCCAACTTGTAATGTTCCAGGGTCAAACAGGCTGGAAATGGTGAGCTGGCACCAGGATGGCTGATTCCTTGCGCCTCGCTTTCCTTCCAGCCATTATCCTTCAGCTCTGCCCTATTTCTGTGTGCAGCAACTTGTTCAACAGCCCATTTTGCTGCATGTTCAGAAAAAAAAACAGGCATTCATCTCGTTAGCTGTGGTGACTAAGACTCCATCGGGAGGGCAGCCAGATCCCAAAGAGGAGATGGCTTTGTATTTTTTAAAAAGCCCACTTTTAATCATGGAGGGGTCAGTATTTTTAGCTTGTCATTTTCATATCTAGATTCATTCATGTCCCCTGAGTTCTGTTCCATTTCTCGATTTGTTTCCATTTCTTTTCTTTTAAAAAAAAGGGGGGAGGGGGGAATTGCCTTGCAGTGCAAAGTCAAACGTCTTCTCCCAGATTCAGCATTTCTAAATATGTTTCAGATTATATATATATATATATATATATATATATATATATATATATATATATATATATATATATATATATATATGTAGGTCTTTGGTTATTCGGGTCTTCTCCCACATAAAATTGGAAGTGTATTGGTGACGTTTCGACGAAGTCTCATTCGTCATCTTCAGGCTGGTGTTCTCAGGCTCGTGTTCTTGCTCCTGGAAGCACGAAGCCGAGAACACCAGCCTGAAGATGACGAATGAGACTTCGTCGAAACGTCACCAAGACACTTCCAATTTTACGTGGAAGAAGACCCGAATAACCAAAGACCTACATACGAACACCCGCGAAAACCTGAGAAAACATATATATATATATATATATATATATATATAATCTGAATATATGTATGTATATATGTATTAAGTGTTTTTCTATCGAGGCACCTGGTCTACCCTAGCATGTGGGAAGGAGCATACTGCATCCCTTTCGCCTTTCAAATGAAGGGGGTCTCCCCTGAGACACCTGGTCTACCCCAACATGTGGGAGGGGGCATTCTGCTCCCTTTTGCCTTTCAGCTCCAATCCAGGAGCCCTCAAGCAGTCCCATTCACGAGAAACCATTTTATACCAAATTTATATTTTGCTGATAAAGAAATAAAGGGAGACTAGTATAGATCTATTTCAAGCTTTTTAGCTTTCATCAGCTAGCCATACCCTTACTTGGATTCGAACTTGGGCTTCCTGCTTGTTAGGCAGTTGAATTAACCTTCTGAGCCACAAGTTTTCCTCCCTTCATGCGATTGCTTGAGGGCTCCTGGATTGGAGTTGAAAGACAAAAGGGAGCAGAATGCCCCCTCCCACATGTTGGGGTAGACCAGGTGTCTCGGTAAACATTTAATCTTTCCCCTGGCTCAAGCTGATGAAGGGAGGAGAACTTGTAGCTCAGAAGGTTAATTCAACTGCCTAACAAGCAGGAAGCCCAAGTTCGAATCCGAGTAAGGGTATGGCTAGCTGATGAAAGCTAAAAAGCTTGAAATAGATCTATACTAGTCTCCCTTTATTTCTTTATCAGCAAAATATAAATTTGATATATATATATATATATATATTCTTTCAGAGATAAGCTTTGAGAGTCTGATGAAGGGGTATTTTATTCTATCATCTGATGTTTAAACGGGGGGGGGAGGAGAAATAATAATAAATGACTGCTCAAAGTTAAAACAGCAATGAAAAAAGTGACATTTTTCACACTTAACGACCATTGCAGCATCCCCATGGTTACACAATCAATAGTCAGACCCTTGGCAACTAGTTGGTATTTAGGACAATTGTGGTGAGCTTCTTTGGCAACCTTCTGGCAAGCAAAGTCAATGGGGGAGCCAGATCAGCTTCACAACCGTGTGACAAACTTAACAACGGCAGCAATTCGCTTAACAACTGTGGCAGGGAAAGTCATAAAGCGGAGCAAAACTCACTTCACCCCTGTCTTGCTTAGCGACGGAAACGTTGGGCTCAGCCGTGGTCATAAATCAAGGGCTCCCTTCAACAGAATCTCGAAAGCCTGATGAAGATTCTCTCGTGCTTCCCGCTGATCGGGGTGAAATGCTACCGGTTCACTCCGGTTCGGTTGAATCGGTAGTGATAAAAACTACCAGTTTGGTCGAACCAGTAGTTAAATTTCCGACGATCAGCTGTGCTGCACGGTTTAGCTTTGCTAGAAAGCAGGAAAGCTAAACCACGCGGCACAGCTGATCCCCCACTCGCTGTCTACTTACCTTCCCAAGCCTCCTTTTGGTGCGTACTGAGCATGCGCCCACAACACGCGCCAAAAGGAGGCTTGGGAAGGTAAGTAGAACGGCGAGGGGGAATCAGCTGTGCTGCGCGGTTTAGCTCTGCTAGAAAGCAGGAAATCCTGTGTTTGGTGCGCAATGCGCAGCATGCACTTGGCATGCAGCACGCATGTGCAACCAGCGAACCAGTAGCAAGCCGGTTCAGATTTCACCACTGCCGCTGATACCAAAGAGAATCAAAGCAGAGCAATCTTGAGTTTCTTCCTCACCCCTGGTCATCATAAGTCTGCCCGGTCATAAGTGCAAGAACCAGGGTATGTCATTTTTTTTTTCAGTAACAGAGTTGGAAGGGACCTTGGAGATCAACTAGTCCACCCCCCTCCTCACGCAGAAGACCTATACTAGGGATTCGAACCGCCCAACTGCCGACCTTTCTGGGAATTGGTCTCTGTGCTATTTTGCACTTTAAAAATGTAAACATGCATTTATTTTGGACTCGGTAACATATTAAAAAGTGTCGTCGTAACTTCGAACAGTTGCTAAACACATGGCTATAAGTAGTTTATAAGTTGTGAATCCCATCTGCTTTTGCCCTGCAGTTTATTCCATGAAACGTGATTGGTAGAATTATATATTTTATATATATATATAAAATGTCTCTGGAAGATCATTTGATGGCCGTGGCCAGGGGGGCTTTTTATCAGGTTCGCCTGATACGCCAGTTGCGCCCCTTTCTAGATCGGGACTCCCTATGCACAGTCACTCAGGCACTCGTCACTTCCTGCCTGGACTACTGCAACGCTCTCTACATGGGGCTCCCCCTGGGGTGCACCCGGAGGCTCCAGCTGGTCCAGAACGTGGCCGCGTGGGGGATTATGGGGGTGACGAGGCACTCCCATGTGACACCTCTCCTGCGCGAGCTGCACTGGCTTCCTGTGGTCTTCCAGGTGCGCTTCAAGGTGTTGGTGACCACCTTTAAAGCGCTCCATGGCCTAGGGTCGGGTTATCTGCGAGACCGCCTTCTGCCGCCAATAGCCTCCCACCGACCGGTTCGCTCGCACAGAGAGGGCCTCCTCAGGGTGCCGTCGGCCAAACAGTGTCGGCTGGCGACCCCCAGGGGGAGAGCCTTCTCTATGGCAGCACCCGCCCTCTGGAATGACCTACCCCCTGAGATACGTACGATATCAGATCTCCGGATTTTTCGTCGGGCCCTGAAAACACACCTATTCCATCTAGCTGGGCTGGCTTGATCCCATCCTCTCAGTTTTAATTGAATTTGGTTTTAATTGGGTTATTTTTAATATCTT
This sequence comes from Arizona elegans, assembly GCA_022577455.1. Classification (NCBI taxonomy): domain Eukaryota; kingdom Metazoa; phylum Chordata; class Lepidosauria; order Squamata; family Colubridae; genus Arizona; species Arizona elegans. The sequence goes on along the minus strand of JAKOOJ010000022.1, from coordinate 11,518,070 downwards.
GGGCCGAAATTATTTAATTGTTTTTAAACTGTTTTTAAATTTTGTACGCAAATGTTTTATCCTGGCTGTACACCTCCCTGAGTCCCGCAGGAGAAGGGCGGTATAGAAATAAAATTTAATAATAATAATAATAAAAAGGAGCATCGGGAATAAAGAATCATGCTATTGTGTAGGAAGCAAAACACACAGCTTTTGATATATTATACCCCAAACTCCTGTGAACGTTTGGGGGGGGGGAGTTGGGGGGGGTTAATCTCTTGTCATGCTATTGGCTTTCTTTTATTTTTAGTCTGAGTTGACTGCAGTCCTGAGCCATTCTCCATAGGCTAAAGGGAGCCAGTTCTGCAAAGAAGCTAATGCAAGAAAAGGGTTTGGTTCTGGTGTTTTGTTTTGTTTTTTTGCATTGATTGAATGTGCAATAAATTCTTATTAGAAAGGATCACAAAGGAGTATTATCTTGTGAATGAGCTCACGCCCGAAACACGCCGATTATTCGTGCAATTCTAGCTGATTGCTGTACACTGGTTGTAGACGAGCTATGCAGCAGTTGTCATTTTCACGCATTCCACAGTTAAAGGCTGATCAGATTTCTCCTTTCACAACCCCACCAAACCAGCCAGAAGAATAGCCCTGAAGATGACTTAATGTCCTTCAAAATGTTTACGGTGTTATTGTTTTTTTTTTCCCCTCCTCTGCTCACCTCATTTTACTTTCTTAGTTCTTTCACTCCTCCTCTTCCCACCTCAGTGGTGGGTTGCCCCCAGTTCGCACCAGTTCTATAGAACTAGTAGTAAAACCGGCGGGAGGCTCCGTCCACCGACCCTGACGTTATCAAAACGCTTCTGCGGATGCGCGCGGCCCCGCTGCAAACCAGTAGTAAAGGTAAGTAGAACCCACCCCTGTCCCACCTCCTTCCTTTTCTCACCACCCCCAATTTACGAGTTGTGACGGTGGACTTGTTTGGACTTCGGTTAGAATGAAAGAAGGCGAAGATACATTTCCTAGGATCGTGATGGTGAACCTATAGCCACATGTGCTGGAAGTGGCACACAGAGCCATTTTTCCGGGCAAGCGAGCCATCGCCAAACTCCCCTGAAGCTGCGCATGTGTGCACGTCCCAGCTGGTGTTCAGTTCTCTGGTGCGCACGCGTGCAATTCAGGGGACCCAGCTGGTCTTTAGAGTTCTCCTGCGCAAGCACACATGTTTGCGCATGCGTGTGAGATGACTGGTGTGCAGTGCACGCAGGCGCAGACAGCAGTCATGCACATGCAAAAACCATGCACATGTGCAGGTGGTGAGAAGGTGCACGCAGCGCGCGCTGGGGCACATATGTGAAAACTTTGCTCATGGGCAGGTAGTGTTTTTGAACATGCAGTGCACGGTGGGGGCGCACACGAAAGCTGTGTGCAGGCACAGATGGAGTGGTTTCACGCACAGCACATGGGGAGGACCCGCATGTTATCGTGGCTGGCATGTGAGCATGTGCAGTGCGCGAAGTGCATTCCTGATTGGCACTCGGTAAATAAAAGGTTCACCACCACTGTCCTAGGATAATGTCACAGGATCAAAGGTGGGTTTTCAGCAGGTTCTGACCAGTTCTGGAGAACCGGTAGCAGAAATTTTGAGTAGTTTGGAGAACCGGTAGTAAAAATGCTGGCTGGCCCCACCCCCATCTATTCTCTGTCTCCCAGGTCCCAGCTGATCGGGAGGAAATGGGGATTTTGCAGTAACCTTCCCTCAGAGTGGGGTGGGAATGGAGATTTTACAATATCCTTCCCCTGCCACGCCCACCAAGCTACGCCCACCAAGCCACACCCACAGAACCGGTAGCAAAAAAAATCTGAAACCCACCACTGCACAGGATCCAATCTGGGTCGGTGGCTCGGCGGCTAAGACACTGAGCTTGTCGATTAGAAAGTTCGGCAATTCGAATCCCTAGTACAGGTCTCCTACGTGAGCAGGGGGTTGGACTAGATGACCTCCAAGGTCCCTTCCAACTCTGTTACTATTACCTGAGACCAGAAGTTTAATCTTCCAAGCTTTCGGACTACTGCTGGAGCCCATCTTCAGGGAACTTCTATCTAGTGGAATTCTTGCTTAGCGGTGGAATTTCTGCTTTCTACTGTGGCAAGTGTCTGTTTTCCTTTAGGAAAAGGAGAAATCCATCAATTGCGGGGGAAAAAACCCCAGACTTTTTAATAGTTGTTATCATTGTTTGTCTCTTCTTTGGAGGCTAGCGAGCCATTAGCCCAGGAACTCTGCAGGGTTTGGGCAGAGAAGAAGGCATAGGGAACACAAAAAGGGATTGAGGGAATTCGTAGCCCAGCCAGCTCTTGCCCACAGGTGACAAACCCACAATCTGGTCTCCCAAATTTTCCACCCATGGGCAGACAATACAGCATGGGAAAACAGAGCGGGGTGGGACTTCCTCCCCTCTTTCGTTGGCATTCACGGTGGTTCTGTGCGTGTGTTCATTCTCGGATGATGATCAAATGGATTCGGCACATCTTGGAAGATGACTCAAGGTGGCATCGGCTGGTGGTAAACAGTCAGTGCCCCCTCCCGCTCCAGTTGTCTGAAGCAGGGGTGAAATCAAGCAGGTTCTGACATGTTCTGGAGAACCAGTAGCAGAAATTTTGAGCAGTTCAAAGAACCGATAGTAGAAATTTTGAGTAGTTTGGAGAATCGGCAAATATCACCTCTGGCTGGCCCCAGAGTGGGGTGGGGAATTGAGATTTTGCAATGTCCTTCCCCTGGAGTGGTGAGGGAATGGAGATTTTGCACTATCCTTCCCCTGGAGTGGGGTGGGAATGGAGATTTTGCAATGTCCTTCCCCAAGGAGTGGTGAGGGAATGGAGATTTTGCACTATCCTTCCCCTGCCATGCCCACCAAGCTACATTACGCCCACAAAGCCATGCCCACAGAACCGGTAGTAAAAAAATTGGATTTCACCACTAGTCTGAAGTCACCGAACGCAGGAAATGGGCATGTCTAGTTTAATGAAAAGAAGGACTAGGGGAGACATGATAGCAGCGTTTCAATATCTCAGGGGCTGCCACAAAGAAGAGGGAATCAAGCTATTCTCCAAAGCACCTGAGGGCAGGACAAGAAGCAATGGGTGGAAACTCATCAAGGAGAGAAGCAACCTAGAACTAAAGAGAAATTTCCTGACAGTTGGAACAATGAATCAGTGGAACAACTTGCCTCCAGAAGTTGTGAATGCTCCAACACTGGAAGTTTTTAAGGAGAGGTTGGATAACCATTTGTCTGAAGTAGTGTAGGGTTTCCTGCCTAAGCAGGGGGTTGGACTAGAAGACCTTCAAGGTCCCTTCCAACTCTGTTATTCTAAATTCTGAACGCTTAGAGAAGGAACACAGACCAGCACAAACCACAAATCGGTGGCCCTTTCGGAGGGCCAGGCGGTATCGCCTGTCCAAACGCCTTGCCATCTTGTTCGTCATAAAAACACTTAAAAACTTTTTTTTTCCCCACCCAGTGTTTGTGTCGGCGGTCACACTTAGGAAATTGATGGGAGTCGGTGGGGGGGGAGAGGGGGGGAGGAAAGAGAGAGAGAAAATGAAGTGTGGGGGGTGGGGGGGGAGAGAAGGTCTGTCCGGCAGCTGTGAGATGTTCCTTTCTGGTTGTCAGCTGCAACAGGTGGACCGGCCACTTAAGTAAAGCGTATTAGCACTGCAGACAGAAGCTTTGATGGAAGGGAACAATTTGGTCAGCCCATGTTGTCATGCTTGGCGCATGGCTGAACCTTTGTCTTCTTCAAGTGTACGTCACTCTCCGGAGCCAAAAAGAGAGAGAGAGAGAGAGAGAGAGAGAGAGAGAGAGAGAGAGAGAGAGAGAGAGAGAGAGCGAGCAGGTGGGGGTGGGGGTAATTTGGGTTTCAGCAGGGCAGGAAATCGGAGAATTGAACTGTGTGAACTTCACATGGAGAGAAAGCCAGCCTTTTCTCTTTTTTAAAAAAATGTTATTTTATTCGGTTTGGATGCTGCCTGACCCCTGAAGAACACAGTCAGGACTGAAACTCAAGAGCTGGGGAACAATTGTATTGGCCGCTGGCTTCTTGGGAAGGGAAAAAAAAAAGGAGGGGGGGGGTTAAACCAGATAATTTTATTCCAAATTTTATTTATTTATTTATTAAATTTATATCCCGCCCTTCTCCCCGAAGGGACTCAGGGTGGTGAACAGCCAAGAATTAAAATAACACGCAATATAAAAGTTAAGATAATTAAAAATAAATTAAATTAAACTGCCGCCCCAATTTAAAACCCCTAGCTATACAATTAAAAAACTAACCCATAAAACCTATTCAGGCCAGGCCGGCTTGCTGAAATAAAAACGTCTTCAGGGCCTTACGGAAAGTGCGGAGATCCGGAATCAGCCGTATTCCGGGAGGTAGCTCGTTCCAGAGGGCGGGTGCTCCCACAGAGAAGGCTCTCCCCCTGGGGGCCGCCAGCCGACATTGCTTGACCGACGGCACCCTGAGGAGGCCCTCTCTGTGAGAGCGTATTGGCCGGTGGGAGGTTATCAGTAGCAGAAGGCGGTCTCGTAAATACCCTGGCCCTAAGCCATGGAGATGCACTCATGCGTACCAGAGACCTGAACACCAGCTGGGGCGCACACACATGCGCAGTTTTAGGGGAGTTTGGCGACGGCTCGCTTGCCCGGAAAAATGGCTCTGTGTGCCACTTCCAGCACACATGCTATAGGTTCACCATCACGATCCTAGGATACACTACAGATAGTCCTTGGCTTACAGCAGTTCATTTAGTATTTATTTATTTATTCAATTTGTATACTGCCCTTCTCCTAGTGGACTCAGGGCGGTGCACAGCCAGAACTAAAATACATAACAATACAAAATTTAAAATTAATTAAAAGAATTATATACTTTGGCCCAAATTAAAATTTAGTGATCATTCAAAGCATCTGAGCTTCCTCCAAGGGGTCAGAAATGGGCCCCATATAACCATACAGCATAAGCCCAACTTTCCGTTGAGAGTAAGATTCATAGTAGACGAGGCAGTGGTGAAATTCAGATTTTTTTTATTACTGGTTCTATGGGCGTGGCTTGGTGGGCATAATGTGTTGTGGCTTGGTGGGCGTGGCTTGGTGGGCGTGGCAGGGGAAAGATACTGCAAAATCTCCATTCCCTCCCGACTCTGGGACCAGCCAGAGGTGGTATCTGCCGGTTCTCCGAACTACTCAAAATTTCCGCTACCCAGGGGTGAAATCCAGCAGGTTCTGACAGGTTCTGGAGAACCGGTGGCGGAAATTTTGAGCAGTTCGGAGAACTGGCAAATACCACCTCTGGCTGGCCCCAGAGTGGGGTGGGAATGGAGATTTTGCAGTATCCTTCCCCCAGGAGCGGGGAGGGAATGGGGATTTTGCTATATCCTTCCCCCAGGAGTGGGGTGGGAATGGAGATTTTGCAGTATCCTTTCCCTGCCATGCCCACCAAGCCACACCATGCCCACCAAGCCACGCCCACAGAACTGTTAGTAAAAAAAATTTGATTTCACCACTACCGCTACCGGTTCTCCGAACTACTCAAAATTTCCGCTACCGGTTCTCCAGAACCTGTCAGAACCTGCTGGATTTCACCCCTGAGATGAAGATCTGTGGAATGCACAGCAACACACATCTGGATGTGTGGCTCGGTCACACATTGCCCAATAGTCTGATGGGGTTTAGCTTGTGTGCTGTGAGAGCTGAGTCACGTATGACTTGTTTAAGAAAATCACAAATGGTTTATCGCTGCACTAAAATCAGGGTTGAGCGGTAGGCGTGCTCCCATTTTTGAGAGTCTCCTTTTAAGGGTGCCATACACCCTTTGCCTCAGAATCTTGTGTGTTCATTTTTTAGATGAATTAAGGACTTCAAGTATCAACAGGGATAAGCTTCTTTCTTCTTCTTTCAGTGGATCCAATGCGTCCAAGATTCATTGCTTTCATTTGAAGGACACAGAGCCTTTATTTGGTCCACCATCAGAGGTTGGGACTCAAAGCAGAGACCCTTCCCTTGGCAGCCATTGATGTCTGCTTCAGCCCTCCCTTCTGAAGTCTCTACGTCCATAGACACCTGTATCCATAGACACCTGAATCACCGTTCTGCAGTTCTTCCATCCTTTTCATCTGCAAAGCTTCTCCTCCGCCTTCTGAGACGAGTGGACTGCTATCATCGGGCTGCAGAACTCTCATCCCCTCTTCGTCTTCTCGCTCTGGGTGGCTCCACCCTATAAGCCGCGCGGAGCTGGGAAAAGCTGTGGTTAAATGAGCAGGCAAACCAGGCTGCCCTCCAAGGAACCACAACCCCCACCCCGAAATGCATCAACCAAAGCCGTGGAGGCTGGGTGGCAGTCTGGAGATTGTGCTGCAGCTGACAACCGCAGCTGAGGATGACTTGCAAAGCCCTCGCTTTTCTGAGGAGGCTTTGAAGAGAGGCAAATCCTTTGTGGCCGAGCAGAAGCTCATCATGTCATGGGATTTCCATCCGCGGGGCAGTGACTTTGTGAGGATTAAGCCGGGGCTTGGGAACCTGCTGGGTTTTCCACTCCTTTCGGCTTGCCTGTTTTTCCAGTTCTGCCTTCAAGGTCCCCAGAGAGGTGCCATTTTGGTCCTGATGCTGCCAATCAGAAATGGGGCCGGCAGGACAAGCGGAAGGAGGACAGATGGAATGAGAGCCACGGTGATACTGAAAAGCACTTTTGCAATCAGCCCTGGCTTCAGGGAACCATGGAAACCGTCACTGTCCAGGTCTGAGCTGGAGCCACTAAGATCAACTTTTGCAAGACCATCCGTTGATCGGATGGCTGCTGGCCAGTTATCTTAATGAGAGGCTGTTTTCCTACTAAACCGCTGAGAAGGACATTGGAAAAACTGGTAGCCATTTAGCACTTGTTCATTCCGAGATGTTGAATTGCAGGGACTTCCCTGATCTTATTATTTTTAAGGCTCCTATAGTATTTTGTCTCCCTCTTAGCTATGATCGAAGGAGGAAGCTCAGGGGTCTAGAGCAGGAGTCTCCAACCTTGGCAATTTTAAGACTTGTGGGCTTCAACTCCCAGAGTTCCTCAGCCAGCAGAGAGGAACTCTGGGACTTGAAGTCCACAAGTCTTAAAGTTGCCAAGGTTTGAAGTCCACAAGTCTTAAAGTTGCCAAGGTTTGAAGTCCACAAGTCTTAAAGCTGCCAAGGTTTGAAGTCCACAAGTCTTAAAGTTGCCAAGGTTTGAAGTCCACAAGTCTTAAAGTTGCCAAGGTTTGAAGTCCACAAGTCTTAAAGCTGCCAAGGTTTGAAGTCCACAAGTCTTAAAGTTGCCAAGGTTTGAAGTCCACAAGTCTTAAAGTTGCCAAGGTTTGAAGTCCACAAGTCTTAAAGTTGCCAAGGTTTGAAGTCCACAAGTCTTAAAGCTGCCAAGGTTTGAAGTCCACAAGTCTTAAAGTTGCCAAGGTTTGAAGTCCACAAGTCTTAAAGCTGCCAAGGTTTGAAGTCCACAAGTCTTAAAGTTGCCAAGGTTTGAAGTCCACAAGTCTTAAAGTTGCCAAGGTTTGAAGTCCACAAGTCTTAAAGCTGCCAAGGTTTGAAGTCCACAAGTCTTAAAGTTGCCAAGGTTTGAAGTCCACAAGTCTTAAAGTTGCCAAGGTTCGAGACCCCTGGTTTAGAGACTAAAACATATGGTGAACCATTGCAGGAACTGGTTATATTTAGTCTAGAGAAGAGAAAGACTAGGAGTGACATGATAGCAGTGTTCCAATATCTAAGGCTCAAGGTTGACTCAGCCTTCCATCCTTTCTAAGGTAGGTAAATTGAGGACCCAGTTTGTGGGGGCAATAAGCTGACTTTGTATAAATATACAAAAGTATGAAGGCTATTGCTTAGCACATTGTAAGCCGCCCTGAGTATCCGGAGAAGGGCGGCATATAAATCAATTTAAAAAAAGGGGGGAGCTGTTGCAAAGAAGAGGGAGGGTCAACCTATCCTCCAAAGCACTTGAAGCAGGGGTGAAATCCAGCAGGTTCTGACAGGTTCTGGAGAACCGGTAGCGGAAATTTTGAGCAGTTCGGAGAACCGGCAAATACCACCTCTGGCTGGCCCCAGAGTAGGGTGGGAATGGAGATTTTGCAATATCCTTCCCCCCAGGAGTAGGGAGGGAATGGGGATTTTGTATATCCTTCCCCCGGAGTGGGATGGGAATGGAGGTTTTGCAGTATCCTTCCTCTGCCAAGCCCACCAAGCCACACCCATCAAGCCACTCCATGCTCACCAAGCCACGCCCACAGAACCAATAGTAAAAAAAATATTGGATTTTACCACTGATTTGTAGGCAGGACAAGCAGCAATGGATGGAAACCTACCAAGGAAAGATCTAACCTAGAACTAAGGAGAAATTTCCTGACAATGAGAACAATTAATCAGTGGAACAACTGGCCTCCAGAAGTTGTGGGTGTACCATCAACAGAGGTTTTCAAGAAGAAATTGGACAGACATTTGTCTGGAATGGTATAGGGCAGTGGTGAAATCCAATTTCTTTTACTACCAGTTCTATGGGTGTGGTTTGGTGGGCGTGGCAGGGGAAGGATACTGCAAAATCCCCATTTCCCTCCCACTCCAGGGGAAGGATACTGCAAAATCCCCATTCCCACCCCACTCCTGGGGGAAGGATATTGCAAAATCTTCATTCCCTCCCCACTCCAGGGGAAGGATACTGCAAAATCCCCATTCCCACCCCACTCCTGGGGGAAGGATATTGCAAAATCCCCATTCCCACCTCACTCTGCGGCCAGCCAGAGGTGGTATTTGCCAGTTCTCTGAACTGCTCAAAATTTCCGCTACCGGTTCTCCAGAACCTGTCAGAACCTGCTGGATTTCACCCCTGGTATAGGGTCTCCTGCTTGAACAGGGGGTTGGACTAGAAGACCTCCAAAGTCCCTCCCCAAATCTATTATTCTGCATTCTAAGTTGGGCAGAGTGCAATTTTGCAAGAGAAAACAGGGAAGCCCATTGAGAGGAGTTGGCTTAAACTTTTGAGGAGGGCAAAACTTCAGCGATCCAGATAGTCCTGGACCACAATTGGGACCAGAATTTCTGTCGCCACTGACTTTTCAATGTTACAATTCTTTCTTATGGGTTGCCAAGTTATAATTCTTAATAGCAACAGCAACTGCCCTATAGGCATTAAAACATTCTTTGACAATTTACAATATGAGTCAGCCTATTTGCCCCCCAACAATCTTGAGTCCTCATTTTGCCAACTTTGGAAGGATGGAAGGCTAAGTCAACCTTCATGTTTATTACAGCGACGATGATTATGATGTTGGTAATCACGATGATGATGATGTTTTCAGTATCTGAGTTCATTTTTTGCTTCACCTGTCTGCTTTTTTTTCACCTGTCTGCTTTTTCTTAGTCTCTCTGTCTTTTCAAGTTTATGAGTGGTACTGCCCTGAAGCTGTTGATTCCCATGTGATCCGATTTGCATCTTACTTCTTTTACATCCTAATTACCATGTTCCCAGGTCACAGGTACAATGTCAAGGTGTTCTTGAGTCTGTTTTAGGTCAACTACTATATCTTAATACATCACAGATTTCAGTTTCTGTCCCACCCATTGGTTATAGCCGGAGGGCAGCAATGTAGCACAATTAAAATATAGACTTAGAACAAGAAGGTTAGACAGAAGTGGGGTGAAATAGCCCCACACCCTCTTAACTCTGTTAATTGCAACCTCAAAGAAGAAAAGGGTTGTCATAATTTTAGAAATACTCAGGGGTGGAAATCGGTCTTGGCCCTGGGTCTGTGGCTTTGTGTGTTTGTGTGTTTGTACATGCGTGCACATATGCTAAAACTCGACTTCTGTGGCCAATGCGCCTGGATGTAATCCAAAAGGTAGGCAATTCTTGGAAGGAGAACGAAAGGAAGCCAAGAGAAGAATCAACGTTTGATTCGATTTCATTTTAAGTTCACTTGAATTAAAATGACCTTAAATTAATTCTAGCTGATACGATGCTTCCCCGTGTAGAATAGAATAGAATAGAATAGAATTCTTTATTGGCCAAGTGTGATTGGACACACAAGGAATTTGTCTTTGGTGCAAATGCTATCAGTGTACATAAAAATACAAGATACATTCATCAAGAATCATAGACTAGAATAGAAATAGAAATAGAAATAGAAATAGAAATAGAAATAGAAATAGAAATAGAAATAGAAATAGAAAATGATAGGATAGGATAGGATAGGATAGGATAGGATAGGATAGGATAGGATAGGATAGGATAGAATAGAATAGAATAGAATAGAATAGAATAGAATAGAATAGAATAGAATAGAATAGAATAGGTTTATTGGCCAAGTGTGATTGGACACACAAGGAATTTGTCTTTGGTGCATATCCTCTCAGTGTACATAAAAAGACAAGATACATTCATCAAGAATCATAGACTAGAAATAGAAATAGAAATAGAAATAGAAATAGAAATAGAATAAAATAGAATAGAATAGAAGAATGGAATGGAATGGAATGGAATGGAATGGAATGGAATGGAATGGAATAGAATAGAATAGAATAGAATAGAATAGAATAGAATAGAATAGAATAGAATAGAATAGAATAGAATAGAATAGAATAGAATAGAATTCTTTATTGGCCAAGTGTGATTGGACACAAGGAATTTGCCTTTGGTGCATATGCTCTCAGTGTACATAAAAAGACAAGATACATTAGTCAAGAATCATAAGGTATGGAAGGGAAGAGAAGAGAAGAACGGAAGGGAATAGAATAGGACAGAACAGAACAGAACAGAATTCCTTATTGGCCAAGTGTGATTGGACACACAAGGAATTTGTCTTTGGTGCATATGCTCTCAGTGTACATAAAAGATACATTCATCAAGAATCATAAGGTAAAACACTCAACGATAGTCATATTTAATAGTGTAATCCTTGACCTGTGACCACAATTGAGCCCAAAATTTATGTTGCCACGTGAGACAGGTGTTCAGTGATTTTTCCTCCCCATTTTACAACCTTGCCTGCCCACAGTTGTTTAAGTGAATCATTGCCGTCCTTAAATTGGTCACGTGGTCGTTAAGCGAATCTGCCTTCCCCATGGACTCTCTTGTCAGAAGGTGGCAAAAGAGGGCATCCCAGGACCTCGGGACACTGCATTACCGTCATAAATAGGAGTCAGTTGCCAAGCATCTGAATTTTGATCACGTGACCACAGGGATGCTGTGACGGTCGTTAAGTGTGAAAAAACAGTCATCAGTCACTTTTTTTTCAGTATCATTGTAACTTTACACAGTCCCCGAATGAACCATCGTAACTTGAAGACTACCTTTTGTATATAAATTCCTGTCTGATGGACCTTGCCATCTTCTAATACAGGGGAGGGTTACCATTCTTCGCTAGCTGTTCACTCCACACTGAAAATTGTATGGAGTGTTTTTTTTGTTAAGAAAGAAAGAGGCACAGAGGACTAAAAGAAAGTCTTCTTTCTCTCATCGGAGCTTTATGGGTATTTTATCAGCCCTCCTGGACGAAGTGAAAAAGATCTTGGACCAAAATAGCCCAATAGATGCCAGAACTCCAAGCACCCAATAGTAAGAAGCTTTCCTAGATCCCCATAACTTCAGCTCCCAGAATTCTTCACAATTGCTTTTTTTTTTTTTTGCTAGGGGATTCTGGGAGCTGAAATCTACTTCTCTGAGTCAGGCTTTTAGGAGAGCACTGCACTATTGAATGAGTCCTTCTCTTAAACGTTGATGTTAAGCTTCAGAATGAACAGCATGAGATTACAAGGAGAACTTCCTTCCTTCCTTCCTTCCTTCCTTCCTTCCTTCCTTCCTTCTTTCGTTCCCATTTCCTTCCTTCCTTCTCTCATTCCCATCTCCTTCCTTCCTTCTCCCATTCCCATCTCCTTTCTTCCTTCTCTTATTCCCATCTCCTTCCTTCCTTCTCTCATTTCCATCTCCTTCCATCCTTCCTTCCTTCCTTCCTTCTCTTCCTTCTCCCATTCCCATCTCCTTCCTTCCTCCCTTCCTTCTCTCATTCCCATCTCCTTCCTTCCTTCTCTCATTCCCATCTCCTTCCTTCCTTCCTTCCTTCCCTTATTTCCATCTCCTTCCTTCCTTCTCTCATTCCCATCTCCTTCCTTCCTTCCTTCCTTCCCTTATTTCCATCTCCTTCCTTCCTTCTCTCATTCCCATCTCCTTCCTTCCTTCCTTCCTTCCTTCCTTCCTTCCTTCCTTCCTTCCTTCCTTCCTTCCTTGATTTCTTACTCCCCCCCCCCCCCCGTATTTCTTAAAAGAACTCCATGTAACACACTCTTGCCAACATGACCTGTTATAATTCCAGGTCACTAAGCTGACATAAGTCGAGGCCTACCTGTATCCATGCATTGGTAGAATAGGAAGAGGTCTCCTATATGGAATTCTTCCGACCATGTCAACCTAATTATGACAGGCGGAAGAAACAAAGTCCTAACTTCCTGCAGGAGGAAAAAAAAATACGAAAGCAAATAACATGTCAACCTTGGAAAGATCAATAGGCCCCTTTTCAAATCCTGCACGCGGCTCCCAGCCGAATACACTCAGGACGAGGACTTGTGCTAGCTTTATCCTTAACATGCCATTGCTAGAATTCCAGCCACATGCCAGAAGATGCTTCGGCCACAGCTTTGCACGGCTCTCCCCAAAGCCAGACAGGATGAGGCCAAGTTTCCCAAGTCTCCAGAGGGCCCAGACGGGCGGGGAGGAGAGAGGCCAAGGGAACAAATGACACACAGTCAGCAATCTGTTTCTAGACTTTCCGTGACATTGCGACATCTAAAGGGCTCTGGACAAAAGTTGGCAACGATCCTGGGCAAGTCATGCTATCCCCCTCCAAAAATCTTCAGCCTTAATACCCTCCGTTTCTCTCTAGGCTGAAGTGCCCACGGTTTGATGGACCAGGGCAGGAGACCACATCTGGATAAGCCTCCCTTGGTTAGCGGTGGGAAACCTGGCAAGCAGAAGGAAGGACAGTGGTAATTCATACCTCGGGGTGCACATGAATTGTAAGGTAAAGGTAAAGATTCCCCTTGCACATATGTGCTAGTCGTTCCTGACTTTAGGGGCAGTGCTCATCTCCGTTTCAAAGCCGAAGAGCCAGCGCTGTCCGAAGACGTCTTTGTGGTCATGTGGCCAGCATGACTCAATGCCAAAGGTGCACGGAACATTGTTACCTCCCCACCAAAGATGGTCCCTATTTTTCTACTTGCATTTTTTAACGTGCTTTCGAACTGCTAGGTTGGCAGAAGCTGGGACAAGTAACGGAAGCTCTCACCCCATTACGCGGCACTAGGGATTCGAACCGCTGAACTGCCAACCTTTCTGATCGACAAGCTCAGCATCTTGAATTGTATACATGAATTGTATTACCACCTTAATACATGTAGTTATTTGCTCTGCGGGAAGGAACCCAATCGGTGTTTATTTTGTCTCAGAGTTAGGTACTGCATACACCATTCAACAGGATCAAAGACATCCTCTCAAAAGCAAAAATATAGACCACGAGGACAATGCAATGTGCAACTCAACCAACTGCACATTTCCCAGGATGAGACAAGCTGATGTTCTGCAGAACGAGAGGATAATGTAAGAACTTTAAGTTACTCTTGGCTGTAGTTCATCTTGGCGGATCTGACTGAGGATAGAAGCTGGAAGCCCTTCCCACCAAAGGCGGTCCCTATTTTTCTACTTGCATTTTTTATGTGCTTTCAAACTGCTAGGTTGGCAGAAGCTGGGACAAGTCACGGGAGCTCACCTCATTACACAGCACTAGGGATTTGAACCGCTGAACTGCCAACCTTTCGATCGACAAGCTCAGGGCCTTAGCCACTGAGCCACCGTGTCCCCTATTGAGTAGCAATAAATCAGTTTAATTAATTGGACCTTCACATGTGGACCTGGTCTTTTGCATCTTACATCTCCTGATATTCAAGGGTAACAAGAATCTAGTGAAGGATGGGGGAAAATGAATTTTTATAACACATCTAGGAACATATGCCCAGAAGATACTATCGTACTATCTCCTGCCAAGATCAACAATCCTAATTTCTGAGTTTTAAAAGTAGTGAGTTTGAAATTTCAAAAGTTGGACACATGGATGGAACCATACGGGCTCCTTGCACACAAGGCATGTTGCCCGAGTTTTTGCACCTATATTATAAATACTTATTTAGTAAATGTATTGCAAAAAGATTAACAAATATTTAAGGAAGGAGCAGCGAACAATACTAAGTCTGCTTAGCGAAGAAGGCGAAGAACATCTACTGATCATCCAAAAGGCTTTCACTCATTATTATTATTATTGTTATTGTTGTTAAATTTATTTTCTGCCTATCTCATCATAGGGCTACCCTAGGAGACTTACAACAATTTTAAAAAATGAAGACATGAAAAAGAAATTTAAACAAAATCAAAGTAAAGCAATAGGACAATAAAATAAAATAATAGAACAATGAAATAAACAAAGAAGAAAAATACAAAGAAAATTCTTCCATGTACGTTTTAACATCTTTGTTATGCAATCAGCCGAAGGATTGTTCTTGAATAAGGGATCATTGCAGACACAATGATTGGAAATAAATCATAGCAAAGATTATGGCTAAAGAGCCGTTTAGGCTCACTTCGAACTACAAGATGTAAAGGAAAGGTTTCCAATCTTCTTTGCAGAAGATATTAATGCATTTGTTTTATCTGTTTAATCGTGGCTCCTTTCTTTCCACATTCTACCCTTTCTAAAAATCAAACCCACAAATCATCAATTCATTTTTCCCATTTTCAGCAAAAAGTCCATAAAAGGATTTCCAGTCATTACCAATTGGAATTAATGTCTTTTCCCTAATCAAACAAGACTCTGCTGATTCTGTCATCTTTTCCTTCTTCCCAGTTCCATATTCACTTGATCTATCTATCTATCTATCTATCTATCTATCTATCTATCATCTATCTTATCAACATCTATCTATCTATATCTATCATCTATCTATCCTATCTCTATCATCTATCTGTATCTATCTATCTATCTAATCTACTTATCTATATCTATGTCTGTCTGTCAATCTATGTATCTATGTATGTATTTATGTATCTATCTATCTATCTATCCTATCTATCATCTCTCTATCTATATCTATCTATCTATCTATCTATCTATCTATCTATCTAATCTTATCATCTATGTACATCTATCTATCTATCTATCTATCTATCTATCTATCTATCTATCTATCTAATCTACTTATCAATATCTATGTCTCTGTCAATCTATGTATCTATGTATGTATGTATGTATGTATGTATCTATCTATCTATCTATCTATCCTATCTATCATCTCTCTATCTATATCTATCTATCTAATCTTATCATCTATGTACATCTATCTATCTATCTAATCTACTTATCTATATCTATGTCTGTCTGTCAATCTATGTATCTATGTATCTATGTATCTATCTATCTATCTATCTATCTATCTATCTATCTATCCTATCTATCATCTATCTATCTATCTATCTATCTATCTATCTATCTATCTATCTATCTAATCTTATCATCTATGTACATCTATCTATCTATCTAATCTACTTATCTATATCTATGTCTGTCTGTCAATCTATGTATCTATGTATGTATGTATGTATCTATCTATCTATCTATCTATCTATCTATCTATCTATCTATCATCTATCTATCTATCTATCTATCTATCTATCTATCTATCTATCCTATCTATCATCTCTCTATCTATATCTATCTATCTATCTAATCTTATCATCTATGTACATCTATCTATCTATCTAATCTACTTATCTATATCTATGTCTGTCTGTCAATCTATGTATCTATGTATGTATGTATGTATGTATCTATCCTATCTATCATCTCTCTATCTATATCTATCTATCTATCTATCTATCTATCTATCTATCTATCTATCTATCTATCTAATCTTATCATCTATGTACATCTATCTATCTATCTAATCTACTTCTCTATATCTATGTCTGTCTGTCAATCTATGTATCTATCTATCTATCTATCTATCTATCTATCTATCTATCTATCTATCTGTCATCTATCAATCTATCTACCTACCTACCCACCCACCTACCTATCTTTATCTGTCTTATCTATCTTATCTACCTACCTACCTACCTATCTCTGGCTCAACGTGCTCCAAAATCTGCATTTGGAACGGAAAATAAGATGTGAGAAAAGCAAGTTATGGACGCTGAGCATGTTTCATGGCTCACTGTCATGGGTGTAGGGTTTCCTGCTTAAGCAGGGGGTTGGACTAGATGACCTACAACCGTGATGGCAAACCTATGGCACGCATGCCAGAGATGGCATGCAGCACCCTCTCTGTGGGCACGCGAGGCGTCACCCCCGTTTAGCTCCGCCGTGCATGCATGAGCACCTCCCACCAGCCAGCTGGTCTTCAGGTCTCTGCTGTACATGCGCAGGGGGCAGGGCGCATGTGCGGGGGCATGAGTGCGCATTGCATTTTGGGGGTTCGGGCACGCATGTGGGCATTCACACGTGTATGCATGCTTTGGGCACTCGGTTCAGAAAAGGTTAGCCATCACTGACCTACAAGGTCAATGCATAAGGTCACCAGTGTGCCTACCGTCCCTGTCCTACTGTTCCCAATTATAAGTAACCATTCTATGTGCTTATGGCTATGTTTTGCCAATTTATATCCTTTTTTTGTGTGTGCCAATTTTTTTTTCATGTGTCCATGTCTATGTCTATTCTGTTACTTGTTTCCTTGTACTTGTTGACAAATAAAATAAAATAAAATAAAATAAAATAAAATAAAATAAAATAAAATAAAATAAAATAAAATAAAATAAAATAAAATAAAATAAAAAAATAAAATAAAATAAAATAAAATAAAATAAAATAAAATAAAATAAAATAAAATAAAATAATAAAATAAAATAAAATAAAATAAAATAAAATAAATAGGAGCCTTGGTAGTACAGTGGTCTGAGGCACCCTGTTATTAAGCTGGTTATTAACACAGCTGCCTGCAATTTCTGCTGGTTCGAATCTCTCCAAGGCTCAAGGTTGACTCAGCCTTCCATCCTTTCTAAGGTGGGTAAATTGAGGACCCAGATTGTGGGGGCAATAAGCTGACTTTGTACAAATATACAAAAGAATGAAGGCTATTGCTTAGCGCATTGTAAGCCGCCCTGAGTCTCCGGAGAAGGGCGGCATATAAATCAAATTTAAAAAATAAATATAAATAAATAATAAAATAAAATAAAATAAAATAAAATAAAATAAAATAAAATAAAATAAAATAAAATAAAATAAAATAAAATAAAATAAAATAAAATAAAATAAAATAAAATAAAATAAAATAAAATAATAAAATAAAATAAAATAAAATAAAATAATAAAATAAAATAAAATAAAATAAAATAATAAAATAAAATAAAATAAAATAAAATAATAAAATAAATAGGAGCCTTGGTAGTACAGCTGTCTGAGGCACCCTGTTATTAAGCTGGTTATTAAGACCAGCTGCCTGCAATTTCTGCTGGTTCGAATCTCTCCAAGGCTCAAGGTTGACTCAGCCTTCCATCCTTTCTAAGGTAGGTAAATTGAGGACCCAGATTGTGGGGGCAATAAGCTGACTTTGTACAAATATACAAAAGAATGAAAGCTATTGCTTAGCGCATTGTAAGCCGCCCTGAGTCTCCGGAGAAGGGCGGCATATAAATCAAATTTAAAAAATAAAATAAAATAAAATAATAAAATAATAAAATAAAATAAAATAAAATAAAATAAAATAAAATAAAATAAAATAAAATAAAATAAAATAAAATAAAATAAAATAAAATAAAATAAAATAAAATAAAATAAAATAATAAAATAAAATAAAATAAAATAAAATAAAATAAAATAAAATAAAATAAAATAAAATAAAATAAAATAAAATAAAATAATAAAATAAAATAAAATAAAATAAAATAAAATAAATAAAATAAAATAAAATAAAATAAATTAATTAATTGATAAAGGGCCCTTCCAACTCTGTTAATCTGTTATCTGTTCCCTGTAGAAAGGAACCCCTATGTAGAAACAAAACTTTTAACAGTTGACTTTAACAGTAACAGAGTTGGAAGTGACCTTGGGAGGTCATCTAGTCCAACCCCCTGCTCCCACGGGAGCACTGTACTAGGGATTCGAACCGCCGAACTGCTGACCTTTCTGATCGACAAGCGCAGCGTCTTAGCCACTGAGCCACCTGATACACGTACGGTCAACAAAAACCCATTCACCGCCACCCTCACGATACGCTTGTGATTTTGCACAGCATCTGCCTGCTAAATTTCGATCGGCTTTTTCCTTGCGGCTCTCGAAGGAACCTCGACCATCTCGACAAAATGTACCCGGCGGCTTTCCCATCCCGGACATATTCCGCCTGGATTTCTGTAAATAGACTTGGAACTGCATGATTATGTTTAAGCCTCGGAGCTTGGAAACGGGAGAGGAGGTAGAGGGGGTGGCGGGGGGGGCGAATTGCTGCAGGAGACAGAGGGAACCTTAGCTTCTCGGCTCCAGGACTCCCAACACCTCGCTTAAGGCCGCTGAGGTTGCATCAGCTCCCGTTGTGGTATTTATAACTGTTTTTAAAACCTGATATTCCATTTCCAGTTGCTCTGTGGGGATGAACTGAATCTGCGGGGCCTCCAGCCAAGCAGCTGCCGCCAGCTTGATCCCTCTACATCCTGCTCGGAAAAAGCTTCCCTACCGTCAACCTGGTGCCACTGCTTACTGGCAGGGTCTCTTTAATTAGCTGACCAGGGCACCAAGCAGGTCCTCCTTCAAGAGAGAGCGGAGGACTGACGCTGCGGAGGGGCAGGAGAATTCAATACCCTTCTTAGGCGCAACGGAAGAAGCTACCTTGGAATACTTTCGGTCACCACAATACAAAAGAAAAGAAAAAAAGAAAGAAAAGAAGTTGAGACTCTAGAAAGAGGGCAGAGAAGAGCAACGAAGATAATAAGGGATCTGGAGGCCAAACCATTACGGTGAATGGTTGAGGGAATTGGGTATGTCTAGTTCAGGAATCGGCAACCTTAAACACTCTAAGAGCCATTTGGACCCGTTTTTCCCACAGAAAGAAAAAAAAACAAACACCGGGAGCCACAAAACCCTTTTGTTACCTTCTAAAATGAAGAAAAAACTGCATATATCATTTTTTTACCTTTATGCCATGTATAACAAAAAAACTATCGTGTGTTGCATTTATGAAATCAATGAACTGCTACAGAGTTTTATTTCTGGGTGCAACAAAAACATTTTGAACTCCAAAAAACAAAACAAAACAAAAAAAAATGGGTCGAAAAGGTCAATAAATCGCATGCCAGCGGGTGTCGCACATTGGTGGTTGTGGCCACATGCGGCTCCAGAGCCGCAGGTTGCAGACCCCTGAGCTAGTTCCCTCAACCAAAGGAATGAAGAGAAGGACTACGGGTGACGGATAGCAGTATTTCAATATTCGAGGAGCCGCCACCAAAAAAAAAAAAAAAAAAAGAGCGGGCCAATTTATTCTCCAAAGCACCCTGAAGGCAAGAGAAGAAGCAACAGATGGAAACTCATCAAGGAGAGAAGCAACCTAGAACTGAGGAGAAATTTCCTGACAGGAAGAACAATTCATGAGTGGAACAGCTTGTCTCCAGAAGTTGTGGATGCTCCATCACTGGAGATTTTTGAGAAGAGATTGGACAGCTATTTGTCCGGAATGCAGGGGTGAAATCCTCCCGGTTCGGACCGGATCAGGCGATCCGGTAGCGATTGTAGCAGGTGATTCGGAGAACCGGTAGCAATGGCGGTGTAAGGCTCCGCCCACCCGCCTTGGTGTTGTTACTTCCTGGTTTTAACCAGGAAGTAATGTGTTTTTTACCCTCTGCGCATGCGCAGAAAGTTTTGCACATGCACAGAGGGTCTGCGCGCACATGTGACACGCGCGGTGCATGCACTTCCGAAACCGGTAAGGAAGGTAAGTAGATTTCACCCCTGCCGGAATGGTAGAGGGCCATGATGGCGAACCTATGGCACACATACCAGAAGTGGCATGTAGAGCCATCTCTCTGGGCACGCAAGCCGTTACCCGTTGCTCTTTCGGGTTCCGGCATGCCAGCCAGCAGGTCTTTAATGTGCGTGGGAGCACCGGAAACCGGAAGAGCATTCAGTCTTCTGGTTTCTGGCATGTGTCTGCGAAGACCAGCTGGTGTGCTGGTCTTCCCGGTGTGCGATGCTCTTCCAGTTCCCGGCGTGTGTATACACACATACACACATGTGCACGCACACACACTCCTGTTTCGGCACTCGGTGCCAAAAAGATTTGCCTACGTTGCAGTAGTCTCGCCTTGACTACTGCAACACTCTCTACATGGGGCTCCCCTTGAAGAGCACCCGGAGGCTCCAACTGGTCCAGAACGCAGCAGCGCGGGTAGTGATGGGAGCAGCTTGGCGCTCCCATGTAACACCGCTCCTGCGCGAGCTGCACTGGCTCCCAGTGGTCTTCCGGGTGCGCTTCAAGGTGTTGGTTATCACCTTTAAAGCGCTCCATGGCATAGGGCCTAGCTATCTTTGAGACCGCCTGCTGCTATCGACGGCCTCCAATCGGCCCGTGCGCTCCCACAGAGAGGGCCTCCTCGGGGTGCCATCAGCCAAACAGTGTAGGCTGGTGACCCCCAGGGGGAGGGCCTTCTCTGTGGGGGCACCTACCCTCTGGAATCAGTTGCCCCCAGAGATAAGGGGAATCCAAGACCTCAGTGCCTTCCGCCGTGCCCTTAAAACCTTCCTTTTCCAGCAAGCTGGGCTGGCCTAATTTTTTTAAAGTGTTTTTAAGTGTTTTGTTTATTGTTTTTAATTAACGGGGCCAAATTTATATATGTATATTTTTAACTGTATTTTAATATTTGTACTTGATGTTTTTACTTGGCTGTTCACCGCCCTGAGTCCTCAGGGAGAAGGGCGGTATACAAATTCAATAAAATAAATAAATAAATAAATAAATAAATAAATAAATAAATAAATGAATGAATAAATAAATAAATAGGGTTTTCTGCTTGAGCAGAAAGTTGGATTGGAAGAACCTTCAAGATCCGTTCAAACTCTTGTTACTGGTGGTTCTTAAAACCTCCATGTTGTTGTGAGAGCAACGACAACAGAAAGATGGTACAAAGCATGATCTATTTGGTAGCCGGTGTCTCCCCACAGGCTGCCGGGGAGATGGAGATATATCAGTTTCTTCTGGGTTATAAATAATAAAATGACCTGGTTGAAAAAAGAGAACCTTCCGGTTATAGCATCCATCATACACCTATTAAATCTACAAAGCAATCTATCAAAATAACAACAATTCATAGACCCTGACACCCGAGGCAGTTCAAAAAAGGGACACTGGATCCTTTCCTGGATTAGACATCCGCTGAGCGAGAGGGGCTGGCTTTCGCTAATCCTATTCTCAGCCACCCACCCCTACCCCTACTCCACATCCTTCTCCCCCCCACATCACGAAATGCACAGCTAGGTTTCAAAGGCATTCATTTCCCCTTAGACCATGTGCAGAAAGAAAAAAAGGGCCTATTTTTATAAATATTGCAATTTGGGTAAAGGAAGCTTTTGCAACGTCCTTTGGACTTTCTCTTGCACTTGTTCTTTCCGCAGTGTTTTTTTTTTTTAAAGGAATCTCTTTCCAAAATGCAATGGGCATCACTAAAACCATTTTACACTAAGACTTGGGAATCCTCTCTTTCCTCCTCTCTGTCCCTTTCTTTGTTATTTCTCTTATGTTATGTTTTTTTTTCTTCCATGGGAAAGCTGTCCATTCTTAAAGTCTCAAACACACACACACACACACATGCAGTCTTGAGCATCGTTTGCTGGGAAATATAGAGTAACAGAGTTGGAAGGGACCTTGGAGGTCTTCTAGTCCAACCCCCTGCTGAGGCAGGAAAGCCTACACCACTTCAGACAAATGGTTATCCAACATCTTCTTAAAAACTTCCAGTGTTGGAGCATTCACAACTTCTGGAGGCAAGTTGTTCCACTGACTAATTGTCCTAACTGTCAGGAAATTTCTCCTTAGTTGTTTCTCTCCTTGATTAGTTTCCACCCATTGCTTCTTGTTCTGCCCTCAGGTGCTTTGGAGAATAGCTTGACTCCCTCTTCTTTGTGGCAGCCCCTGAGATATTGGAAGACTGCTATCATGTCTCCCCTAATCCTTCTTTTCATTAAACTAGACATACCCAGTTCCTGCAACCGTTCTTCATATGTTTTAGCCTCCAGTCCCCTAATCCTCTTGGTTGCTCTTCTCTGCACTCTTTCTAGAGTCTCCACATCTTTTTTACATCGTGACGACCAAAACTGGATGCAGTATTCCAAGTGTGGCCTTACCAAGGCCTTATAAAGTGGTATTAACACTTCATGTGATCTTGATTCTATCCCTCTGTTTATGCAGCCTAGATCTGTGTTGGCTTTTTTGGCAGCTGCTGCAACACGGCTGGCTCATATTTAAATCGTTGTCCACTAGGACTCCAAGATCCCTCTCACAGTTACTATTATTGAGCGAGGTACCACCTATACTGTACCTGTGCATTTTGTTTTTCTTGCCTAAATGTAGAACCTTACTTTTTTCACCATTGAATTCCATTTTGTTAGATAGCTCCCAAGGCTCAAGTCCATTGCATCTTCTTCGCTTTTCTGGAGTCTCAAATGTCTCTAAAGCTAAGAAAGTGGGTGGGGGGGAGAAGAGAATGACCACAGCAAGGTAGCTGGTTCAAATTACACTAGCAATGTGTGCATGGTTGGGAAAAATACTTCCTCTCCTGAGAATTTTGTCAGCATTCCTTCCGATAACCTTGTGGAATATTTTAGGCAGAAAAAGGTGGGTTGAAATGGTGAATGTCTCTTGCAAACTTTGTCCCCAGCACCTGCCTGACTTCTCAACCAAGATGATGACAGCAAAGGACTATCGGCAGAAAGGAGATGACAAGTCTTGAGTGTCGGTGATAGGAAATCTGGACTTCCAGCCCACCTCCACACAGGATGAAAATCTGCCCAAGCCGAGATATAAATTGCCAGACATCTAACGAGGGAGAATGGAAGGCTGGATGACTTAGCTGTGACGGTGCAACTTTTCCTTAAATTCTACAAACACACACACACACACACACACACACACACACACACACAAACCTGATGCAGCTTGCAACCCCAACCGAGTCTAAAATTTTATCCTTGCTAAGTGGGAAATTCGTCCGGTGAGTTTCGCCTCATTTTACGACTTCTCTTGCCACGTTTTGTTAAGCGAATCACTGCAGTTGTTAAATTAGTAACACGGATGTTTAAGTGAATATGGTTTTCCCCCGTTGACTTTCTCTATGGAGATTCTCCATCATCCAGGTCATGATTGTCCCAAAGGTTGAGGGGGGTGGGTTTCCTCCAAGAGCGCAACTGGACTTTCTGGTTTTTCTTTGAAGACGTTTTGCTTCTCACCCAAGAAGCTTCTTCCGCTCTGACTGGATGGCAGGGAATGTAAGGCTTTATACTCCTTTTAGACAACTGGTCATTTACATGCTTTTTGGAGATTTATCTGTCTCCATAGGGTCACCTGAGTAGTGCAAATGGGTGTGGAGCCGTCTTGGAACTACTGAAGTTCCAAGAAGGCTCCACACCCATTCACGCCACTCAGGTGACCCTGAGAACACAGACAAACCTCCAAGCGGCCTCAATGACTCTCTAAAAAGGATACAAATGACCAACTGTATGCAAGGAATATCAATCCTTCCATTCCCCACCATCCAGTCAGAGCTGAAGAAGCTTTTTGGATGAGAAGCAAAACATCTTCAAAGAAAAACCAGAAAGTCCAGTTGCCTCCTGAAAAAGCATCTCTGGGACGACTATGACCTGAATGACTGAGAGTCTCTACAGATTTTTAGCTATATAATTTGGGATGGACATCCTTTGAAAGGTAGGAATGGATTTCCAAAGGGAAAAATTGCAGACTACAGGAATCAGGAGCACTAACTCAGGTGACCCTGAGGACACAGATAAACCTCGAAGTGCTTCAAGGACCCTCTAAAAGGATGCAAATGACCAGCTGTCTGCAAGGAGTATCAATCCTTCCATTCCCCACCATCCAGTCAGAGCTGAAGAAACTTCTTGGATGAGAAGCAAAACATCTTCAAAGAAAAACCAAAAAGTCCAGCTGCCTCTTGAGAGAGCCCATTTGACTTCGCTTATCTGAAAGTTGCAAAAAGAGGACCACATGGCCCCCGGGACACTGCAACTCTCATAAATGTGACTCAATTGTCAAGCAGCTGAACGTAAATCATGTGACAACGATGCTGCTGCAATGGTCATAAGTGTGAAAAACAGTCATAAGTCGCCTTTTTTTTCAACGCCGTGGCAACTTCAAATGTTCACTAAGTGAAATGTTCTAAGTCGAGGGCTACCTGCATTAGATTTATTCAGTTTAAGCACAACCCAAACTACGCAATACGAAAATCAGAATTTTTGGGCTTGTCAACAACATCATATTGGTTCAGGCATTAACCAATAGAAATGTCCTTGTATTGTAGCATTGTAGCTCCATGGCTTCAAGAGCTAGAGTAGTTGGCCAAAATTGGGGAAACCTTTTGGGAAAAGTGTATTTTTGAGGGTTGATGGCTAATAACGCCACTTTATCAATATCTTTATCAATATTTATATCAATAATTTAATCAAGAATGTAATGCAATAACTTTGATGAAGGATTTGCTATTAGAATAGCAGTTGCAGTATAAAGAAGAAAAGTGAAACACATAGAAAAAACGAGAGATACAAAAATGATCCCCGTGTCAATTAATCCTTAGTTGGGTAACCTGTAGCATGAATGATATCCTTAGAACATCTTCCCACGGAGTGAACCAAGTCTGTTAGTTCTGCAGCTGTTATAATGTGAAACCAAGATCGAAGGATTGCTTCTATTAACTGGGTTTTATTGCTGGGTCGCTTCTGACTAACAAGTTTCTTTAATCGGCTCCATAGATTTTCTTTTATTTTTTTAGTAAAGTTTTTTTTTATTTTTTGAACACACAAACAAACATACAATACATCATTTCTGAACAGAATATTGGCCCGGTCTTAAATTTGTACAGCTTTTTGTTCATCTTTAACACAATTTTATACATTCCATTTTTTCCAATAGCATTTATTCTCTCTAATTTTAAGAAACCAATATTGCCCTTTATCTTAACTTCTCAATTTAAATTATAGTTCAATTTTTCTTTTTCCTCCTTAAAATCTGAACCCCTAAATTTAAATTCACATAACATAATACAATCTCCAATTATTTCCTTAATAGATCCATAGATTTTCAATAGGGTTAAGATCTGGGCTATTCCCAGGCCATTCCAGCAGTGGACTAGGATGATCTTGAAACTCCAAAAAAAAAAAAAAGTGGTGTTATTAGCCATCAACCCTCAAAAATAGACTTTCCCCCCAAAAGGTTTCCACAATTTTGGCCAACTACTCTACCTCTTGAAGCTATGGAGCTACAATGCTACAATACAAGGACATTTCTATTGGTTAATGCCTAACACAAAAATACAACTTATGAGAAACGACACACAACCTCTGCTGCACAAAGCATCTCTACAGGATGCTTTGGGATTTCACAAGCATCCCTCATAAATGCCTGCCAGTGGCCAAGCATTGGAATTTTTATCATGCGACCATGGGGAAGTTGCAAGAGTCGTCGGCGTGAAAAATAAATCACTTTTTTCAGTGCCACTGTAACTTAGAACACTCACAAAACAAACTGCTGTTTTAAAAATGACTACCTGTAATTTCTCTTCACACCTCCCTGCCCCATACAAAAAAAAAACTCGCAAAAGGTTGCGATGAAATCAGAGAAAGCAATCCAACAATTTGGGGGCGACATAGTTTGGAGAAGACGGGGACACCGTGACAAGCTCTCCGTTCTTGGAAAAGCTCAGGGTAAGCTTTTGCATTTCTGTGGAACCACGAAGCCGGTGATGACAGCTTCATGTCCATGTGATAAAGTCACAAAGAGATGGGGGACAAAGAGAAACAGAGCTCTCCCCAATCCCGGGAATACCAGCCCTGGAGAATTCATCCAGGCTTTCTTTCAACAGCTCCATGCCGCTTTACTGTCAAGCAGGAGGAGATAATCATGAGAGTCATAAATAGAAGGACTGATTGGAAGTCCATTTTTTTTCAGCGCTGTCGTAACTTCAAACGGCTGCTAGATGAATGGTTGTTTAAAAAGATGTTGAGACTGTAGAAAAAGTGCAAAGAGCAACCAGGATGATTAGGAAAGTGGAGATTAAAACATGAAGAACGGTTGCAGGAACTGGGCATGGCTAGTCTAGTGAAGAGAAGGACCAGGGGAGACATGATAGAAATGTTCCAATATTTTTGGAAATATATATATTTCCAATATGTTCCAATATTCCAAAACGTTTAGTTTTTCTTATAGCAACGTTTCGTGTGAGCCTGTCGAAACGTTACTATAAGAAAAACTTTTAAAGTCACTGGTAGGATTTTAGCTGAGGTTTTAAAGGACCTTGCAGAGAGTGCTCTGTAAGGATTTTTAGAAGATTTTAAGCTGGGATTTTAACCAGAATTTTAAAAATTTTAACCAACTTATTTACAATGACGTGGGAAAACACCCGAGATTTTAATTTGTGTGTGTGTGTGTGTGTGTGTGTGTGTGTGTGTGTGTTTGGTTATTCGGGTTTTCTCCCGCGTAAAATTGGAGGTGTCTTGGCAACGTTTCGACGAAGTCTCATTCGTCATCTTCAGGCTGGTGTTCTCGGCTTCGTGCTTCTAGGAGCAATGTGTGTGATCGCAGAAGCACGAAGCCAAAAACACCAGCCTGAAGATGACGAATGAGACTTTGTCGAAACATTGCCAAGACACCTCCAATTTTACACGGGAGAAAACCTGAATAACCAAAGACCTTACATACAAACACCCGCGAAAACCTCAGAAAACATATATATATATATAAACTATAGATATATATATATATAGTTAATATATATAGTTATATTAAACATTCCCAAAAAATTTAATTTCAACATACCCATTTTTTTTTCCTAACTATTAAATTCAAAATTTATACTCTTTATTTCTATTATTAAACCTATCTTATTCATTTTAGGACGTTTTCCTAAGCTAAGCATGGTATGAAATGGTGAGACAATAATTCTTCGGCTGATTTTTTTTTTTTACAGCTTGTTGGTTGTCTCCCCCTCACCCACCCACCCCCCACCCCACCCCCGGGCTTCTCCCACTGACGTAAAGAGTGAACTAAGCTACAGTCTTCTCCTAAATGGGGATGCTGGTTTGTTTGCCTTGCGCGAGCCAGGGGTCATAAGGTGGGTTGGTCGGTTTACAAACCCTGCCTGGCAAATGACACAACCAGGCGTGATCTCCATTTCAGCTGAAGCTTTCCTTAATCAATTTCTGGTCTGCGAATTGTCTCACGCTTAGTAGTCTGAAGTTGTCTCTGGGTGAAAGCTACATGCAAAGAGTGCCACACTGTGGTTTGATGTAAGGGCCAATAAACATAACTCTTGTTTTCGCTCCAGTGCCTTCCGTCATTCATCTTTTACTCTCCGTTCACGCGAGGCTTTCGGGAGAAAAATTCCATCTGCCTGATCTTTTTTTTTTTTTTTAAATCACGTGGAATAATCCGCTGTCATTCAGCTGGATATCTTATTTAATATAATTTAATTTAATTAATCATATTTCTATGCCGCCCAACTCCCAAGGGACTCTGGGCGGCTTACAACAAAAATAATACAAACAATGAACATTTTTTTTTAAAAAAAAAAACATTATAAAAGCATTTTAAAAACATTAAAACTCATTCACACCATTCATGGCCAGATCTCGCTGGATCGCAAGAGTGAGATCAACGGTCCCAGGCCTGCCGGAAAAGCCAGGTCTTCACCGCTTTCCGGGAGGCCAGTAGGGTGGGGGTAGTCCAGATCTCAGGAGGTAACTGGTTCCAGAGAGATGGGGCAGCCACAGAGAAGGCCCTCCCCTGCGGGCCCGCCAGCCGGCATTGTTTAGTTGACGGGACCCGGAGGAGACCAACTCTGAGGGAGCTTACCGGTCGCTGGGAGCTATGCGGTAGAAGGCGATCTCGAAGATAGCCCTGAGTGTATCTCAGACCTCACTACGTTCTTCTACCAACACAGACCAGTCAAAGCATCGAATGAAGGCGAACGTAGGTGCCCCAAGATTTTTTTTTTTTA